>ML787445.1:2470-29178 GCA_009831015.1 Picea engelmannii | reverse complement strand
TGTGTTTATTTTAAAAGGCTAGAAAATGGAAGCTATATTATCTTGCTATTGTATGTAGATGACATGCTTGTTGCAGGGTCTAATTTGCAAGATATAAATATGCTCAAGAAGAAATTATCCAATTCATTTGCGATGAAGGATTTGGGTGTTGCAAAGAAAATCCTTGGCATGAGAATAACAAGAGACAGGAAAAATTGAAAATTGACATTGTCTCAGGGTGAGTACACAGAGAAGGTGTTGGAGAGGTTTCGAATGCAGAATGCAAAACCAGTTAGTACACCTTTGGCCATCCATGTAAAATTAACTATGGAAATGTATCCCAATACATAGGAGGAGATAGAATACATGTTCAGGGTCCCTTATTCATTAGCAGTTGGCAGCTTGATGTATGCAATGGTTTGCACAAGACCAGAAATTGCACATGCAGTGGGAGTTGTGAGTAGGTATATGAACAATTCAGGTAAAGAACATTGGGAGGTAGTAAAGTGGATTCTCAAGTATTTGAGAGGTACTGCTACTCATGCATTATGTTTTGGAGGTTCAGACACTTTTCTACAGGGATATGTTGATTCATATATGGAAGGTGATAAAGACAGAAGGAGGAGCACCACATGGTATGTTTTTACTATAGGTGGAACAACAGTAAGTTGGATTTCGAAACTGCAAAAGGTTGTTTCACTTTGAACAACAGTGGCAAAGTATGTTGCTGCTACAGAGGCTAGTAAAGAGATGATTTGGTTACAAAGGTTTATGGAGGAATTAGGAAAGAAGTAGGAGAATAGCAGGTTGTACTGTGACAGTGAGAGTGAAATTCATCTTGCAAAGAACTCAACCTTCCATTCGAAGACTAAGAATATACAGTTGAGGTACCACTTCATACGATCCGCCTTGGAAGATGGACATTTGAGGTTGGAAAAGATACACACTAGCTAGAATCCTGCAGACATGTTAACAAAGGGAGTAACCAGAGAGAAATTGAGTTCCTTCTCAGTTTCAGTTGGTATTCAAGAATGAAGATGAAGATGAGAAATTTTCCAGGTCCAAGAAAGTTCAGAGTCCAGCATATACAACAGTGGTGGAGTTTTTGAGATCAGTCTCCAAGTGGGAGATTGTTGGTTGTGGAGCCTGATTATCTTCCTGATTCAGAGTTCCTTGCTTTCAGCCATGTTTATACCCCATGAAGACTTTACACCCCAGAAGTATGTACACTCTTCCATGTGGGGGAGTGCAGAGGGGGGGTACCCCGTATGTGGGATCCGGAGGAGCTATCCCCCCAGATGGGGGGTTCGGGGGAGAAGCCCCTGAAGGAAAAATTGCCTTGTAAATGTATATTGTAATTTCATTGTAAATCTGGATCGTTCATTATAAGGTCGCATATCTAACGATATAAATTATGTTAGGGTTTTTTTCCCTAGAAGGCAAACCTTTGTTATGAGGGAAATGTATTGCGGCTATGCATTATGACAAGTATTGTATTCTGAGAGAGTAGACTGTGAGAGAAAGAAGAGGAAGTTACAACGGGTTTTGCTGTAGGTTGTATTGCTTCATTTGCTAGATAATAATAAAGGAAGGACCTAGAAATTTCTCTAGTGGACGTAGCCCACACTGGGTGAACCACATAAATCTGTGTCTCTATTGCATTGTGTATCTTATGTGTTTTGTTTCTGCATTTGTTTTATTTTATTGCTCCACGGTCCTATTTTTATAACAATTAATTCTTGGCGAGTCTATAAGCACAAAGAGATTTCCTTTATTCTCTTTTAATCTAAGGTGACAATTCTCAATATTTAGATCTCCATAGAATTTTTGTTTCAATGCTTCAAGAGAAGAACTGTAGGCCAAGTGATTTTGTAACCTCTTGAATGACAAGTTGTGTTTCCTCAAGGGAAAGGAAGGTTTTTTCCAACTCAATTATCACCCTACTCCGCCCACGCTAGAAGGTAAATGCTGTAAAGTAGGTCGATCTCTTGTGCATTGGAAGGTTTCTTAATCTTTACTCTTCTTTTTTTAAACCAGATATTTCTTGGGTTTAATTTTTCCTACGATTTCATGCATTTATCGGTCAACTCCCGAGTACACCATCTATTTTTATTTGGATAATTTCGTTTCCAAAACACTTCGTTGGGTTAGTTAAATTTGTGTAAATAAACCTAGAAGGGGCTCTCTTGTTATCTACCTCACCAGTCACTCACACACGAACCAAACAAACATTTTTCACTTATTCTTCAGATTTCGACTACCTACCCACTGATGCTTGAGTTCTTACCGGAAGACTCCAGTCGACTGTTTTTGTCCTCAAATTTTTAAAAAATATCAAACATGCCTTTTGAGATACTGGTTTTCACCATTTTAGGGCGTTATAAAATTTTAGATCTTGTAGACAGATGTTTCTCTTCTTCTTCTGGTTCCCACACATAGTGATATTTTTCCCAGACCACCCTACGCAGTCTATTTTTTTGCTCACCTCAGATTTTCGCGTGCTCTTTGCATAGGTTGTTACTACCTCTGCGCGTATTTGGGACCGTCAGCAACGGATTTCCCCAACATCGTCTTCATTCCTTACTTAGTGGTTAGACCGTTTTCTACCTCTCCCTTCTGATTGGCTCTTTTGTTTGACAATTGCTTACCCAACGCATTTTTAGCATGCCCTCAGTGAGCGGGGTGCTGAACTCCAGCACCATTCACACTAATATAATGTATGGTACAATATATTGAAATGTGACTCAAGACTGTCTTGAATGCTAATTCTGTTAATTTCTAAATCCATTTCCAGTATAGAACTGGAATTATGGAATCCGATGTTTTTCTTTCCACTCAGAACCGATTGCAGTTAATTGTCCCTTTTAATTATAAATCCTTTTGGTTTCCAAAAAATTATTTACCATGCCAAATTTTCTACCAAGAATTGCACGAAGTGAATATTTATTATATTTATACTTTAAGTGTTCTCTACAGATAGACAGAAGATGAATTATTATTAACATAATTTGGCATTTATAATGTTATCTGTCATAGGATGGATGGTGCAACCATTATGTTCCTTATGAGTTAATGAAATCATTTCTACTGTAGTGTTAGAGTGGGGATGGAAATCGAGTGTTATCTCTTATGTTTATTGTTCAATTTCAAGTTATTGCTCAATTCCCAAGCGCACACACTATACACACGTTGTTTTCATTAGTACAATGTGTTATCTTTTTATGGCCAGAAATTGTAATTATCTCAATGGTTGGTGCATATAACCTCTACTATATCAAATTCACATTTTATTTCTAGATTGGTTATAAAAAATTTCATCTTGATGATGGGGAACTGTGAGCCCTAATTTATTAATTGAGAAATTAAAATGAAGTTTTACTTGTAAATAAATGCAGCCTCTGTAAATAAATTCTGGCAGGAATTAACCAATCAATTTGTAATTCTTGTTACAGTATTTGTCTCTCCATAGAGTACTCAGGAATGAAAACTATATTAAATAGAGAAATCATTGTTTATTAAATTCTATCTATATTTTCTCACTAGATTGCACTTTGTTTAACTATTTTATTGACTTAATTATGTTGTTTTCAAATCAGATTGTTTATCAATATTTCACATACATCAAATTTAATAATTCAATTATAACCCCCCCCCTTGGTTGCGACAATTTTCTTACAACCTTTCCCTTACAATTAATTGAACTCCGATACCTTGGAAACCAGAACTAAATTTTTTCTGAGTGGATATAAATTTGAAGTGGTTAATGGGTTTAAGTGACATGCAATGGGCCCCAGGGGTGTTGTTGGCATAGGGGAAGACCCAGGGTTCAATGCTATAAGAGTGCACCAACAAAACCCTAACTACCAGCCCTTTCAACAACAGTTGCGAAGCAGATGAAGTCTCACCCGAGGTAGAGGTAGAGGTGGTTGCAAGACTCAAGTGTCTGCAACCTTAGCTGGGAAACAGATCTGTGATTATATCTCTTATAGAGAACTTAGCATTGATCATTCATCAATATTCAGTCCTTATTATACTTCACAAATAGCATAGACCATCACGACATTCATTTAGATCTAAGGTATCTTAATACTTAGCAACAGTAAAACAGATCAGATCTAGTAGATCAACACTAGGCATCTTCATACATATCATATCTACTATTCATACACATCTAATGGAGCACAAAGCATAAGTATATCCATATAAATATATCAAAGCACTTAGCAAAGGCAGAGATAAGCACATTGAGTCAAAGAACAAATCATAACACACAATATTTATGTGGTTCACCCCCACCCCGGGGCTATGTCCACCAACTCTTGTTTATTATCGTCGACCAATCGGTTACAAGCACAGAGTCGTAGAAAAACTTACTTCGCATAGGATAGAAGATATGTGCAGATCACTTGATCCTTCTTCCTTGTTTTATAGAACAAAAGCCTTCTACAATTTCTTACAGTAACTTGCACTCAGCTTCTGCAAGTCTCATATAGGCACTAAGCTCTTACAGATATTACTTGCACTTAGCATACATCACATAGATACAATTACATTCCCCTCTACTAGATGCCTATATGTCTATTTATTGATTTACAAAATTGGTCCTAAGCGTGGGTGAACCCACGGGCCGACATCCCTTTCCCATTACATATTCCCAAAACCCAAAAAGGGACCCAAAATTGGGCCTAGATTCTGCAATCTCCACTTTTTCTGGTGCTCCATCTTCGACGGGCTATCGAAGTCCAAAAAATGGTCAAATATGACCAAGTGTTCCCAAAACTTGGTCAAGGTCCAATAGGCCCCCAACACTCACCTGTGACTCATCCCGAGTCACTCTGGTCTGAGCATTTCTGCCTTGAACGCCTTGATCTTGGATCGAGCTGCTTCGACCTGCTATAATGCTATGGCCTCTTTCTCAGTGAACTCTTGGATGAGTGAGTCATTGACTGGCCCTTCTAGGTGTTTTTCTGTTGTGATGATGACCTTTTCTAGTTCGGATCCTTGGATTTCAACCTTGATGAATAGTTGACATGCCTTCTCTTGCATTGGTTGAAGTCGTTGAGAGACTTCCAACACTTTAGTCTGGATCATGTGGATCTGTTGTTGGGCGGTGCATTTATCATGAAACCTATTCATCCTTTCGACTGGTGACAAGAACTTCAGCTGTGCCTGTAACGTATCTGCATGTTTCTTTTCTTCTTGGAGCTGTGAATCCAATGTTTGTAACTCTAGATTCTCCGTGAGGTTTTCATATGTCTAAGCGCTCCTAGAGATCAACTGCTTGCACTCCAAGGCAAGGGATTTTATTCTGCCATCTATGCTACGAGTAGTTGCCTCTCTTAGGTCTCTGATTTCTTGAGGAGTCTCAAGCACAGTACAAAGTTCCATATCTGCGATGCCCTGCTGAAGTTGCTGGATCACTCCTTCCAGTTGTGCCACCTGCTGTGGAACTCGTTATTCTGTCTAGAATTCGATGAATTTCACAGAGCGGAGTGATTTTTTGACCAGTTCCTTTATTTCTAGATTCTCCACGATAAACTACTCCTTTCTCTGTTGTATCTTTTCTTTCTCTTTGTCCCACTGTGCTTGAAGAGAAATTTTTTCTCGTTCGGCAGCACTGCGCTGCTCAAGAAGTACTCCCTGTACCTGTGTTAAAGCCTGGATGGATTGCGCTGTCTCTTCCTGAGCTCATTGAAGGTGAGCTTCAAATTTATCGATGATCTGGTGCAATTGGGCTGACTCATCTCCTGGTTCTACTGTTCCTGCTTTCAAAGGCACAGTGGAGACTACGCGGCTAGACTGGAGTGCCTGCTACACTCCTTTGAGTTCAATATCGATATGACTATACATCTTCTCTTGCTTCACCTCCTGCTTCTCTAATATCTCTTGTTAAGCATCATTCACAGCTTCAATGATGAAATTTAAATCATCCAATGTGAGGGTAGTCCGCATCTTGGTTACAGGGGTTCTAGGTTTCTTCCGAGAGGAAGATTTCGGAGGTGAAACCTTCCTTTTCTTCAACGAGTCTTCTTCGTCCCTAGGTGGTGGTACTTCGCCTTTTTGTTGTTAAATATTTATGCCTTCTATCTCTTCACCATCATCCCTTTTGTATGGTGAAATGGACGCAGTCCTCATAGATGTGATGTCTATATCCTAAACTTTGCAGGCTTCTTCATCTTACTAGGTCCGGGTATATCTTGCACAGCTTCCAGGCTATCTACATCAGACAACTCCATAGGGTTGGTTGGAATAAGGAGGTTCACTGACCATTCCTTAGTGATTTCTTAGATGTCTTCCTCGGTCAACTTGTAATAGGATTGTAACTTCTATTTGTGCTCATCAATGCATGCTGTTATATAAATAAAGTGGCGGTCTGTGCTAAACTTCATTAAGAGACGAAACCTATGAAGGGTATTCGGGGTCATCCGAGGCTCGGACTAGATGGCTTGTTTCAAGTGGTTTTAGTAAGTATGGAAGACGACATTGGACTGCCACTGCTTGTTCATATCATCAGAGTACCACAAGGTATTGAACTTCGTGGCCAAAGGTTCGAAGGGCTCGATGTCGAGGAAGGTCACACCTTCCGACATTTCCCATGCAATGAATGCAATTAGTATGAGAATCTAGCTAAAGTGGAACTCATGCCCTTGGTCTTGTGCTTCTCGACAATCAAGCTCTAGCTGGTTTACAAGGTACTGCGCCCAATTCATCTGAATTCCTTCGGCGCACTTCCTAATGAGGTCAATAACGAATCTAGTTACTTGGGTGGGCCAGTTCTTGCGAACTATCTTTCATGCGATCAGTTGACATGCGAAGTGCACTGCGTTGTTCTGGATAGAGGTTATCTTGTAACCTCACGTGCCCTTCTCGACATCACCATAAGTCTCTTTGATTCTCTATGCTAATGGTCAGTCTGAGGTCTTTCTAGGGTAAAAATCTTGTGGGTTAGGGCCCTGCATGCTCAGCCTTATGATCTGATTGATCAAGATCAGATCCATAGTGATGCGATGGTTCAACCATAAGTAACCTCTGTGGTAGCAAGATAACAACAGTTTCATGCATGTGTTTACTTCCTGGTGTCGGCCGAAGTGCGTGATATTCATCACATTAAGCAGTGTGGACTGCATGAGGTTATAGGTCCATGGCTGCGGGATAATCTTCAAATTCTTGCCTTTAGTTCTGGTTAGATACTTGTGTGGGGTGAGCATGTTGTAAGCCTTCCTGTCACCAAGTTTGAAGTCACTAAACTTCAAGGCTGCGAGCCTATCCTGTTCAGCACGAACTACGCGTATCCCTTTTGGGAGGTACGTCATGATCAAAGCATAGTCAAAATCTCAGGGCACACTGTCACGGTTGGTAGTGTCTCTTAGAGGAGGTAGGTAGGTAGGTAGAATGCTCGAAATCAGCTTGGCATTCATGATATCGTCTCTGTTCTTCATTCTCGTCTCTGTCGCAATTGTGGAGGTTCCTGCTCCATGAGCAGTCGATGGAGAAGCTTGGAATCCTTCTATTGATGATGCTTTCACACCTTCAGACATCCTTCTTTCTAACATTATTTTCTCGGTCCTGACATCAATGAGTACTTCCTTCGTAGATTCTTCAAGTGTGGTTATCTCTTCGGACATACGTGCTCGGGGTTAATATCGGGGTCACAATGATATTAGAAACTCCACAGGAATGAACAACAAGGGCAGGATGATTACCTTATACACTTGCTAGTCATCGGGCTTCAAATTCTCAGTTGGAAAAAGTGTTCTTCAGGCGTGGCGCGACGAGATATATAGGTGGTCTTGGAAACAACTTGCTTTGCAATGGGTATGGGCCTCAATAATTCGTGTTCTATGTATTATGGTGCGGTCCAATGGTCTGGTGATGAGACATCAATTCTTTTCGATCCGTTCAGAGCAACAGTCGAACGGATATATCGACCTCTAACATCTATATTGCTTCGCCATGACGAAGTGGCCAATGTCGTTGTTCTGATATCTCGACAAAGTTCAAATTCTGCAAGTTTTCCTTCTGCAAGGCTCCCTCTGGAATCTGCTATAACTTTTCAAGCTTAGCCTTCTTCTTACTTAGCTTCATATCCTTTTTCCCCATGAGCTTAGTCTCAGTGGTTCTTTTCCTATTTTGATTCTTATTTTCCTTGGGCATAGGCACTTCGCGTTGCTGAGATTCTTTCCTAGGATTCAGGGGTAATACTTCTTCTATATCTGAGATAGATACTTCAATATTCTGTGAATCCTCTAATTCTCTTGTAGTTTTGACATCTGGTCTTCTAGTGTCAAATAGCTTTGATCTGTCTTCCTGTTCTTCAATCAACTATGCGATCCTTCTAGTCATGAAATATTTTAACTCTTGTCTTTGTTGTTCTAAAACCTGTTCTTCTTCCTTCTTTCTAGCTTGATCTCTTTCAATCCAAGGTTTTCCAAGTAACATAGTAAACGGGGTGCTGTCATCAATAAATTTGACAATCTCAAAATATTCTTCTGTCGAAGTTCCATTGACATTCATAGGTATCTAAGTGAGCCTCCCACATAGGTTTACCAGTTTCCCTCTGAATAACCCTATTGCTCTTAATGAAGGGATCATAGCAGGCTTCCCTATAGCTTCCCAAGTTCTTTCTAGCATAATGTTCACTTGTGTCTCTTCATCAAGGAGAGAGTCAATGTCAAAGTCTCCTATTCTTGCTTCAATGCATTCTTTTTCTTTAAAGACCTCTGATAATCTAATATGTTGGTGATAATTAAAGGTGTCTTTCATCTGTAGCAATACCTTCTCTAATTCCTTCTGGGGTTCTACTATTTCTGGATATGCCTTAGGTTTTTCTTCATTCGTATTCATTCTTTCAAGCTTAGCAATCATTCTAGGTCAATCCAACACATCATGGTCCAAAACTTTGCAACATAAGCAACTAGATCTTCCACCAGGGAATTCCTTAGAAATATGCCCCGGTCTTCTGCAACTGTAACAGAGGGTTAACCCTCTCTTTCGTTTAAATGTTCCCCAATGTCTTCTATACTGCGCACCAGGATCATGGTAGCTAGTCTGCAAAAAATTCTTTCTAGGATCCTGCATCCATTTGTTAGTCCAAATATTCTTTCTATGCATAGGTATAACATATCTATCATTATGGTTATCAGATCTATTCAAATCAAACTTTCTTTCATCTATCAGTGCTCTAGTTTTCAAACTAGGATAAACTCTATTAAATATACTTAGATCCATACCTTAGAAACAAAAATTTTCACTTATCTTACTTATACAAAGCACAAAACTTCTAGATCTAAGAACTTTTAACTATTCTTACCTTTATTAGAGGACAAAGCTTACAAATATTACCTCTTTTCTGTAGATATGACCTCTTTTCTTCAGAAACTTCCAGTTTTACTTTTCTTAAAGCACAAAGCGTTCATATCTTGCTTCTTTTCTTCAAATATGTCCTTCCTTTCTTGGCACAAAGTGTTCAGATCTTGCTTCTTTTCTTCATATTTTTCCTTCCTTTCTTGGCACAAAGCTTCACGGGTTGAGTAAAAAGCTATGTACTAGGGAAATAGATCTATGCACAGAGCTTCCACAGTTTCTAATTGAATCTTTGCACAAAGCTTCTCTTCCCTAAGTTCCCAGCAATCACAACTTCATGTCCCGACAATGGAACCATTTGTTGGCACAGGGGTAGACCTAGGGTTCAACACTACAAGAGTGCACCAACAAAACCCTAACTACCGACCCTTTTGACAACACCTACGAAGAAGTTGAAGTCTCACCCGAGGTAGAGGCAGGGGTGGTTGCAAGACTTAGGTGTATGCAACCTTAGCTGGGACACATATCTATGATTATATCGCTTATAGAGCACTTTGCATCGATCATTCATCAATCTTCAATCCTTATTATAATTCACAAATAGAACAGAGCATCACGACATTTATTTAGATCTAAGGTATCTTAATAATTCACAACAGTAAAACATATCAGATCCAACAGATCAACACTAAGCATCTTAATACATATCATATCTACTATTCATACACATCTAATGGAGCACAAAGAATAAGTATATCCATCTAAATACATCAAAGCACTTAGCAAAGGCAGAGATAAGCACATTGAGTCAAATCACAAAGCATAACACACAGGATTTACGTGGTTCACCCCTACCCTGGGATATGTCCACAAAATCTTATTTATTATCATCAACCAATCGGTTACAAGAACAGAGTCATAGAAAACCTTACTTCACACAGGACATAAGATCTACGCAGCTCGCTAGATCCTTCTTCCTTGCATTATAGCACAAAATCCTTCTACAATTTCTTACAGTAACTTGCACTCAGCTTCTGCAAGTCTCATATAGGCACTAAGCTCTTACAGATCTTACTTGCACTTAGCATACATCACATAGATACAATTCCATTCCCCTCTACTAGATGCCTATATGTCTATTTATACATTTACAAAAGTGGTCCTAAGCATGGGTGAACCCACGGGCCGACATCCCTTTCCCATTACATATTCCCAAAACCCAAAAAGGGACCCAAAAGTGGGCCGAGATTATGCAATCTCCGCTTCGTCTGGAGCTCCATATTTGACAGGCTATAGAAGTCCCAAAAATGGTTAAATATGACCAAGTGTTCCCAAAACTTAGTCAAGGGCCAACAGGTGTATATATTTCGGTGATGGGGTGCACTACTAAGGAGCTCTGTCATGGGATGATTACTTGCGTCGTTCAGTTTATTTCTGGTGTGCAAAAAATTAAATGATGAATGCTAGTTTTAGATGTTAGATGAGTTAATTAAATTATTGGTTATATGAATGTCGATATTTGTTCAGTTATCTCTTGCGTGACTTGAAGGGTCACTAGAATGAGTGGTTGTTGAATATTTATTTGTGCACCATGAAAAATGTTTGAATCGAATGATTTCTAATTCTCCCTCGCCTTGAAGGTTCATGTTACTTGTGTCGGTTTTTTATGTTGTATGTGTTTGGTTGATCTGATGTTGTATTTTATCTTAGTAGGTGTGGTGTTGCATGTGTCGGATGGGATGTAGACACCTCCTTGTTCCTCAGAAAAGTCGCCATCCTTGAGACCTTAAATATTCAAAATTGATGGGAATCTGGGCTTGAGCGTTGCTTATGTCTCTTGTAGGTCCTAACCTTGCAGGGTAGGATGGGCGGGTAGTCATTTTTATTCTTTGCCTAATTGAATGTTCGTTTGTTTCTTAAGCTGCATGATGTGCTAGTATGCTAGGTCATTGTGTTTGTATGTTGTGTGAATTGTGTGTGTTGTGTTCTTCGTCGACTTGCTATCCTTGATTGTATTATTGACATTAATTGACTTGCGTTCAAAAAAAAAAAATTACTTATTATGCATCGCATGTTTTCGTAATGATGGGGTTTGTTACAAACATTGACTTTGTAGAACCAATTAATCCACAAGAAATATGATCAGGATAAAAAAACATCATCACTGTGACAGAGTACTTGACAAGGTGGGTGGAAGCATCCCCAGTTACTGATTGTACGACGTGGACTGCTACGCGATTTCTATTTGAGAATGTAGTCATGAGGTTTGGATGCCCACACATATTACTTAGTGATCAAGGTACGCACTTCCTAAACAAAACAATTTTAGCATTGACTTAGGAGTTTCAGATTCATCATCAAAAGAGCACACCATATCACCATCAAGCCAATGACACAGTGGAAGCTTTTAATAAGATCTTGGAGAATGATTTAACAAAGATTTGCAATGTTGGGAGATGTTGGGTATGTCTTATATTCTTTGCACGAGTAGTAGTTTCTGCATCAGAACCACATTTTTTGGGACCACATTATATTTAGGTGGTTTTTCGGCACATGGTGTCTTTGCCGATGGTTTTCTATTTCTGGTTAAGGAATTAGGGTTTTGGACTAATCCAGGTCATTGGGTTAGGGTTTTGTATCCTATATGTATTTTTTATTGTAAACACTGTAACACAATGAATGAATATAGAATATGTTGGTTTTCCCGGTTTGGGTTTCCAGGGGAAAAATCTCTGTGTAATGTTTGTATTTTCCATTGTATATTTTTTGTTCTTTTTTTTTGAATATCTGTTTGCAGTAGATATTGTACAAGGTTAGAATTTACATTTGGTATCAGAGCTTTATTGGCTTTAGGGGACGCCTTTGTGGTCAAGGGTTTGGCTCGAGACTGTGATAAGCCTTGTTATAGTGGGAGATCTGAGGTATTTCTTTTTCAAGTGAAAAGAAATGGCAAGCAATTCGAAGATGGAGATAGAGAAGTTTAATGGGAAAAGTTTTGAGCCGTGGAAGCTCAATATGGAAGATATGTTGGTGTACAGAGATCAATGGATCGTGGTAGATCCAGGTATTGCACCTACAGAAACTTCTGCAGATGACTAGAAAAAGTTGGATTGGAAGGCAAAGATCACAATCCGACTGTGTCTCTCTAATTCAGTATTACTGAATGTGTCAGAGGAAGCTACAACCAAGGATTTATGGGAAAAGTTGGGGAAGTTGTATCAGTCTAATTCCCTGGTAAATAAACTATCCCTGAGAAAGAAACTGTATAACCTGAGGATGAGAGATGGAGACTCGGGGGCAGAGCATTTGAATTCCCTCAATACTATAGTAATTCAATTAGTATCTGTTGAGATTAAAATTTCAGATGAAGATAAATGTATCCGTTTGTTGTGTTATTTACTAGACTTGTGGGATAGTCTGGTTGTGGCCATAGGCAGTAATACAACTTCCTTGAAGTTTGAAGAAGTAGTCTCATCCTTGTTGTCGGAGGAGATGAGACAGAAGAATATGGAAGGACATAACACAGGTGCATTATTTGAAAGAGGACGTTCCTAGGAAAGAAATCGATCTAATTTCTCAAGTGGGAGATCTAAGTATAAGGGTAGATCTAAATCTCCCAGAAAGTTTGTAAGGGTATGTTTGAGATGTGGAAAAGAAGGGCACTATAAGAAGCAATGTAGATCCAAAATTGAGAAAAAGAAGGGATCTGAAGAATCTTCTTCTACAGAAGAAAAGACCTCCAAGGAAGAAGGAGGGGATGTGTACTTGGCCTCTTCAATCACACATGTAGATCATGATTCATGGTTGGTTGAATCTAGTGCATCCTTTCATATGACTCCCCACAGGGAGTGGTTCTGCGAATATGAAAGGTATGATGGAGGTAATGTTTTCTTAGGTAATGATTTGACAACCAGAATCATAGGAAGAGGAAGGGTCAAGTTGAGGCTCATAGATGGAAGGATTAGAACACTTCTTGGTGTTCTTCATATCCCAGGTTTGGCCATAAATTTGATTTTTGTAAGAAAAATGGACGATGCAGGGGTAAAAACAATATTTGAAAAGGAAACATGCAGGATGGCTCGAGGAGCAATGGTGTTGCTAAGGGGATTTCGGTTTGGAACTCTGTATAAGATGAAAGGAAGCACTATTAGTTATAGGTGTAATAGTTCCATTGTTCCTGATATTGGAGTTGAAGAAGAAAGAAATCCTACAGTCTCTAGAGAAAAGGTTATGTTGTGGCATCAAAGACTCGGGCATATCAGAGAGAAGGGTCTTCGAATACTACACGGTAAAGGTATGGTTGAAGGTATGTCTAACTGCTCTATAGATTTTGATTTCTATGAACATTGTCTATATGGGAAGCAGAATCAGGTAAGATTCCCCTCTGGTTCAACGAGGGAAGAAGGAATTTTACAACTAGTTCACAGTGATGTTTTTAGACCTGTGTCAGTCCCATCATTGGGAAAATCTATGTACTATGTCTCATTTATAGATGAATTCTCGAGGAAGACTTGGATATATTTCCTCGGGAAGAAATCTGAAGTATTTGACAAGTTTAAAGAGTTTAAGGCTCTTTTTGAGAATCAAACAGAGAAACGAATTAAGGTGTTGAGGACATATAATGGCGGAGAGTTCTACGGAAATGAATTTGAAGAATTATGTAAGAAGTGAAGTATAGCAATGCAGAAGACTACTCCATATACAACTCAACAGAATGGAGTTGTAGAAAGGATGAATAGGACGTTGATGGAAAAACCAAGGTGCATGCTCAGTGGTGCCGGGTTAGGGAAAGAATTCTGGGCAGAGGCAGTGGGTATTGCATGTTACCTAGTCAACAAATCACCCTCATCAACGTTGAAAGACAAGACTCCACAAGAGGTATGGACTGGTAAAGAACCTTCTCTCACACATATCAAGGTTTTTGGCTGCGATGCATATGTTCATGTTCCAAAGGAAAACAGGAGTAAGATGGATAATAAGGATGAAAAGTGTATCTTTATTGGATATAAAGATGGTCTCAAAGGTTATAATCTTTGGAACCCAGAAACTAAGAAGGTAGTGTATAGCCGAGATGTGGTATTTAGAGTAATCAAGGATGTTGTTAAACAAGAATCCCTACCAAGGAAGGAAGAACCAGAGAAGATAGAGTTTGATTTAAAGGATGATGAATCAAACTCTACAGAAGAACATGAATCAGAAGAAGAAGATCCTCATACTCCAGTATTGAGGAGATCGGATCAAGAAACAAGGCTACCGGAAAGGTATAGTCCATTTGATTTCCGTTCATATTTTTCTTTGTCTATTACTGATGATGATCCTAGGACTGCAGGGAGGTAGTGGATTCAGAGGATGGAAATATCTGGAAAGGATGATGGACGAAGAAATGACATCTTTGGATAAGAATGAGGCTTGGGATCGAGTGGAGTTGCCAACTAGAAGAAATCCCATTGGTAGCAAATGGGTATTTAAAAAGAAGTTTAATGCAGAAGGAAAAGTGGAGAAGTACAAAGCTCGGTTAGTAGCAAAGGGTTATTCCCAGGTTGAGGTAATTGATTTTGGTGAGATTTTTTCTCTTGTTTCCAAGTTAACCTCCATAAGATTTATGTTATCTATTGCTGCTGCATTTGATTTTGAAATAGAACAAATGGATGCGAAGACAACATTCCTACATGGGGATCTGGAAGAAGAAATCTATATGAAGCAACCAGAAGGTTATGCTGTGAAGGGAAAGAAGGAGCTAGTATGCAAGCTGAAAAAGTCCCTGTATGGTTTAAAACAATCACCAAGAATGTGGTATCAAAAATTTGATAGTTATATGTTGGGACTTGGCTTCACCAGAAGCAAAGAAGATCATTGTGTGTATTTTAAATTAATTGGTGATCATTTGATTTATTTGGTCTTATATGTGGATGACATGTTGCTTATAGGAAACAACAAGGAGATTATCCAGGATGTGAAAACTCACTTGTCCTCTAAATTTGACATGACGGATCTTGGTGCTTCAAATTTCATTTTGGGCATGGAAATTAAAAGAGATTGGAAAAGGAGGAAACTCTGTTTAAATCAAAGAAAACATGTCGAAACAATATTGCATAGGTTTAATATGTGGGAATGTAAACTGGTCAAGATTCCTATTCCTTTTGGTGTAAATTTATCAGTGGATCAGTGTCCCAAGATACATGAAGAAGAGGAGGACATGTCTCATGTTACATATGCGAGTGCAGTTGGCAGCTTGATGTATGCAATGGTATGTACTACACCATACATTTCACATGCAGTGGAATTTTTTAGCATGTATATGTCAAAACTAGGGAAGGAGCATTGGACAACAGTAAAAAGGGTTTTCAGGTATTTGCGTGGCACTGCTAGCTATGGATTTTTCTACAAAGGAAGATTGAGATTGGATAGAGTGGTGGATATACATGTCTTTGTGGATGAAGACTGGGTTGGATATTTGGATTGTAGGATGTCTACAAGCGGGTATGTGTTTAACCTGTTTGGAGGAGCAATAAGTTGGATGAGCAAAAGAGAGGTTGTAGTGGCACTTTCAACTACAGAAGATGAATACATGGCAGCCACTCATGCAAGTAAGGAAGTTGTATGGTTACAAATATTGTGTTCAGGTATTTCGTTGGTACAACAAGCTGTAAGGATAGAGTGTGACAGTCAGAGTGCAATTTTTCTAACGAAGAACCCTTCTTATCATTCAAAGACAAAGCACATTGATGTTCAATATCACTTTGTGAGAGACATGATTGAAGAAAAGAAATTATCACTGATGAAAGTGGACACTTTGAAGAATGTTGCAACTCATTAACAAAATCTGTGAGCACTGAGCATTTTTCTTGGTGTAGAGGATCCATGGGCATTGTTTCCCTGGATTGTTGACTATGTAACCCTATAACCCCCTGTGTGCAAAGAAAACAACAAGTGGGAGAATGTTGGGTATGTGTTATATTATTTGTATGAGTAGTAGTGTTTGAGCATATGCACTGGGAACGTAGGGGGGTGGATCCCCGTGCATGGGGGTTCAGGGGCCAATGCCCCCAATTTTTTTTTCTGCATCGGGACCACATTATATTTAGGTGGTGTTTCAACACATGGTTTATTTGCTGGTGGTTTTCTATTTCGGGTTAAGGAATTAGGGTTTTGGACTAATCCAGATCATTGGGTTAGGGTTTTGGATGTCGTTGGCGCCTATATGTATTTTGTATTGTAAACATTGTAACACAATGAATGAATATAGAATATGTTGGTTTTCTCGGTTTGGGTTTTCAATGGAAAAATCTTTGTGTAATGTTTGTATTTTCCATTGTATATTTTCTGTTCTTTTTTCCAAATATTTGTTTGTAGTAGATATTGTACAAGTTTAGAATTTACAGGAGAGACAATTGGGACTTACGAGTTCCTTCAATAATATGGGATTACAAAACTACTAGTAAGAAGCTGATGGGACAAACACCTTTCTAGTTGGTCTATGGACATGAAACAATGATTCCAATGGATTTCATTCTACTTAGCCTGCACATTGCAACAATCACTGAGATATTGAATAGTAGCGTGATAGAGGAGAGGTTGTCATGGTTATTACAGCTTGAGGATCACCGATTTGTTGTAGGATTTCACCATCACATTCAGAAATCCAAAGAGAAGGCATGACATGATCGACACATTAAACAAAATAAATTTCAAGTCAGATATTTTGTACTACTTTATGATAGTAACTATATGCAACATCCATGAAAGTTTTGAATGCACTGGTTAGGACCTTACACGATCCAACAACTAACCGAGATAGGTGTTGTGCAGTTGGAAACATTGAATGGAAAAATACTGGAAGGATTGGTGAATGGGAGTTGATTGAAACTCAATCGAGATGACCGACTGATTGCACAACAATTTGGGTTGCGCCAAGAGATATTAAATAAAAAAAAACTGTGTAATATGGCACTTCAACAAAAGAAGGATATTGAAGGCCGAATAGAGAAGGCTCTAAAGAATAAAGAGGGGTCTGAGTAAAGGGCCACAAAATCACTACAGGAGAAGGATGAATCTCAAGCCATGGTGCAGAAGACACAAGAAACTGTCCAAAGATTATATAACGAAGTACCAGAAGTTCTCCTGGTAATAGAAGCCACTATGGAGGAAAAATTGTCGAAGATTGGAGAAGTCATGAGGGACTTCAGGGTGCAGATATAGGATTTACAATTGAGGAGCATGCCCAGAATGCCACCAGAGGTGCATGAAGGTAGGGTGAGGATGGAAACGACAATAGTTGCCAACATTAATAAAGTAGAAGATGAATGCACAAAACTTTGTGAGGAGAGTGCGTAGGTATGGACATATCTCATGGGAGACCCAAAAATGAAGGCCATCGAGGCCAAGCTCAGAGAAGTGCAAGAATAGGTGCACAAGGTAGAAGAAAAGGTGACTACACTACCACTAGTAGAGTGTATGACAACCATTTTGTCTCAGCAATAAGAATTCGTAGCAGTAGAGAGACTGAGTGACGAGCAAAAGATCCTTCAACAGAGACTCGTACCATGATAGGAAGAATCTGTAAGGGTAATTGGAGAATTGGAAGCTATACAAGGTAAGGTAAAACAAGAAATGGTTGAAATAGAGGAAAAAATCATAGACTTGACCTCATGGACCATAAAGGATATAGAAACAAAAAAGGCTGTAGTTTTCAAAGAGGTAGAGGTTGCTAAGGCTTCTTCTCAACACTTCATTTCAGCATGGAAGAATAAGAAAAAAGCCTGAGTGGCCCAGGATGATCCACAAGTGAGTGTTGGGGTCCTATTGGACATGCAATTTTGGATACAATATTGGGATCAAAACCTAAGTATAATAAAAGTGCACAGAGGAAGGAAGCTAACACACAAATAAGACACATTCCACGAGATAGTGCACAGAAGGAAGAAAATGCATAGGAGGAAGACATAACACATACAAAAGAATAAAGAAAGATAGAGAGATAACAAACAATGAGAGAAGGATGCCAACACAACATTACAGAAATAGAATAAAAACATAGAAGTTGCATGAAGAGAGAAAAGCAGAAGAAAGAAGTTGAACAACGAGTTCACTGAGTTGGCCATGCATTGTAATGGGGTAATTTTGGGAGAAATAAACTAGGGTTTTAAGCCCTAGATTTTGAAGTATAAATATGTAATGGGTTCAGAGATTAGGGGGATGAAATATTATGCCAGAGTTGTGAATGTAATAGTCAGTTTACAAGGAGAAAGGTGAATAAAGAGATAGTTTAGAGATGATCTCGAGTCTCGTGGCATCAAATTGTTTATGTATGCTTATGAATTATGTTGCTATGATTTGTAGAATAGACTTAGTTTATGGATTAATTATGACATAATATTCATGATTATGATTGTGAATCATCTCTATAATAATAAAAAATATGCTAAGTAGGGGAATCTGAATCACAAGGAAGTAATACTAGCTAGAGTCAAATCACACACTTAGGTATAAGAAGAATGAATCAATTGTCAATATCCCTTTCCCTAATTACTGCAGAAGCTTGGTTCTTACAGTCCTAATAGATACCTTGGGTGAGACTTCACTTATGGAAGCAGGTGATGCTAAAAGGGCCAATGTCTGGTGGGTTTTTTGGTCATAGGTAAACCGAACCTTGGGTCTTACAGCCTGTGTGCAGAAAAGTAAGCCAACACTCGGTGTTTCCAAGATTTAGGTAACTTCACTAAAATACCCATACATAAATTTTGCTTGTTTTTTCACTTTCATTATTGGTTTGGAATATATTTTGTTTGTACCAAGAAATGTTATATATTTCCTGCATTATGCTTTGCACGGAAAATCTATTATAATTTGGGATATCTTATTTCAAGTGAAGTTTCTTTCCAATTGAGTAACCTTAAAAAGACTTGAAATTTCTATATGAATTCTTACCTCATATTTTCCATTGCTTATGGCCATGTATTTGAATAATTCCCAAAGGAAAACATGTTTATTTTAAGTTGGAACCATTTTATGCATGGTACTCGGTTTTGTACAAACATCAAGCTCAACACAATTTTTATCCAGTTCATAACAATTTCATTTAATAATTTAAAATTTTGATTTTTGGTCATAGTACATCAATACTATATCTTGAAGCAGATACCTTTCTCCCCAGGAAAGGATCTTATGAAAATTTTGAATAATTTATTGTTATTAGGTTGTTTGGTAGTGAACATAATCCTTTTCTTATTCTATTCTATGTAGTGTATAGACTCTTTGTCAAGGAAATGTGCAGGGAGTACACGACTTGGGCCCATTTCTTCTATGATAAGAGGAAAAAACAATCCATACCCCTACCATGGAAAATTAGGGAATTCATTGTAAATAACAAAACCCACCTTGACGAATTGGCAAGACATCATGAACACTTGGGCTTAAAGGAAGCCATGTTTGTTAAGGATTTTGACCCAAATAACAAATTCACTACACAGATGGAATTGATTGGGTACTCTTCATATTTCAATAAAGTTGAACAATTTCAGGAGGGTGGCAGATATAATATAATCTCCATGAAATCAAGGGAGACCAAGTTTTAGATGACATGGAAGAGATAAAGCACACCAATGAAGGTCATAGACAGCATGGGAGGGAAGTGACATATAAAAACCCTAATTCACCAACAATGTCCCAAAAGAGTACTCCATCAAGAACAAATAGTAGAACTAACAACATGGAGACAAGAAAATCATCAGTTGGAGGGTCAGACGACGGTGGTGAAAAAGACCGACCAAGAAACAATATTGAGAAATATCATATTGCATATACTTCTTTCAAAAGAAAATGAAATACCCAAACACCATGGTTAAGTATACCTGCAATCTAGGAGAGTCCATGAGAAATGGATATCGATGAACTCATTGAAGAACCTATCTAGTCTACACAAAGACTAGTGGAAACAAGGGAAATTGACGAAGCCCTCATTACGCAGGAACCTGAAATATTTTAGGAGGAATATGTTACTTTTCACCATACAACATACAATCATGAGTCTAAAACAATGTTATTGGAAAAATTCAATACTAAAAATAAAAAATTCATCGGAAATATGAAAGTAATCAATTGATTTTGATGGAGTTGCACCATCAAAGATTGCACAATTCCATGGATAAACTAGAGAATCTTTGAAGAAATCTATTGATAATATGGAAAAATAAAATTCAGAGTTGAAAAAGAGGATAAAAGAGTTATAATTTTCCTTAATACTAGGACCATTGTTTCTCGAACCTTTGAATTCAATCCAACCTGCATTTGTGTTAGAAAATTTCCCAGAAAGCAATAAAATTTATAAAGGCTCATCTAGCTTATTACAAGAAATAAGAAAATATGTTGGTGATTCCATACAAAAGAGAATTGATATAATTCAATAAATTTGGGAGCTTTCTCAAAGTATTTCTATCTTTTCATCAAGAATACATAATTTTAGGGAATACCTACAAAAGGACCTAGAAAATGATGAAGGATTTTACAAAGAAGCTATGAATACATTCTCAGCTAATGTCTCGAGCTTAAGTGAAGCTCACAAAAAAGAAAAACATATTCCTTTGTTAGCACTCTGTAAATTTTGTCCGGTTGATAGAAAAATGGCAGAGGTAACTGTTTCAACCAGCTTTAGAGCTAAAGCACTAGCCTACTCAACTCAGAGAGGGCTATCTCATGTCACTTGATATTTCTTTGGAAATCACTGGCTAGATTTGGTTTGTTTTGGGGTGTATTATAAGGTTGCTGAAGAAGTGGGGGGTGACATTTGGGCTATGGAGTCAAAAATGAATAGTGCAGTGGCAGGTCATTAGAACTATATAGACAAGAAAGGATAAGTGAGGCAATGAGTCTGAGTTTTCAAAATTGAAATTTGCATGGAAAAAGAAGAAAAAGGAAAACACATAATTGCTTCAGAGCATATTAAAATGAATTATGAAATAGTTGAGAATAAAATCACATTAATTTAAATTGCTAAGTCTAGAGCATCATCAGAGGAATTCCAAACTTTTAACTCTCCAACTTAAAAGAAGAAATTGCAAATGGAAATGTAAAGACACAGGAAACACACACTGTGAAAGAAGACATAACTCATATCACATCCGATTAGAATATTTTCATAAACGGTTCACAAATTTCTTCTGCATCATATATTCATTTTAGCTCCATGATTTTATAAATTCTACCTGCAACAAGGGCAGGCCCCCTCTTCCCTCCCTTTTCTTTATCCTTGGAATGATATATATATATAGAAAATTTACATGCGGGATTCAAAACAACACACCTTCCCCACAGTGTAAATATAGAGATCGGTTACAAAAATGTAATGCATAACATCTGTTCTCCTACACTAAGGAGCGTTATAAATAAGTTTGACATATCTAAGGCTCTTTCATTGAACGCCATATGTCCAAAAATTTATGAGATGCACTCAATTCAACTTGATAACTTATTCTGGCTTGGCGATTTCTTCTTTTAGAGTGTTCAACCAGACTAGTTGATTTTCCCCAACGCTTTTGACCACCTCAGAACTGACTCCTTTCTTCTGCCGCTTGCTCCGCTTCTGCTTTACTGCTCATTTGTAGCACCTGTCCACATGTTCATTGATGATTAAATCCCTCGTGATAGGATTTAGTCTGACCTTTATTTCTGGTTCGGTCGCAGGGTCAGTATGGAATTTGGTTGCTAGTATCCGTGCGATCGACTTCTCTTTCTTACTCATCAAAGGATTTTCCATGCTAGTTGAAAATATTGTTTCATTGGATGTTGTTTGATCAGCTTGGTCCATGTCTCCAAGTTTTGTAGAAAACATTATTTTCATCTTCCTTAGCTTCACATAAATTAGGAAGTTGATCCAGTTTGATATTTCTCTACTTATGAATGAAGCATTGATTGCCCGAAGTAGAATAACACCATCCATATTTTGAAGAGGGATAGTCATCGAGTTTAATCATGAATTTCTGACAAGAGTACCTGCAGGTATGTTGGTTTATCACGTTTGTCCAATCTATTTCGAATGATGATCCTTTGAGTTAGTTATCTGGCGGCGCTTACCTGACATGAAAAGGACGTAAAGTACCTGAACGAGTGACATGAGGTGGTTTGACATGCCATCGAATTTCCCCACATGAATTGTTGTTTTGACACATTCAAATGGAATTAGAACATGTGACATCGGGGCGTGATTGAGCGATTTTTCACTCACCCACTTTCCCTCTTGATATACTTTAGGGAGTGTCGCGTGTCCTCATTTTGAAACCGTGGTATTTCCCCATCCTTCCCTAAAAAAATTATCCTCCATGCTACTTCAATCTCTTATATGTGTCTTGGTCGTTGACCTAGACTGCTCCAAGATCTACAATCCACCAGGCTTTAGCAACTTCCGACATCAGGTATTTGGGGAAAATGGTTTAGGAAGACCGCTTTTCTCCCCGATGTACCTCTAAAGGTGCCAGGTGCCCGTGAGACAAAACCACAGTTTTTTCCCCGACCTTCATTAGAAAAGATAACCCTCGTGCTATTTCAATGACCGATATGGTTGTTGATCATTGATCTATGACACCTGAGATCTATGGTTGGTCAAGTCCCATCACTTTCGTATCTACACTATATTTGTCCATGCACTGCTATATGTGACCATTCTTATCCAAACTATCATGCCTCCACAACGATGTAGCTCCTTGCTAATTTTTCGAGACCTGGACCCCATATGAAAATTGTTATGGTGATAACATAGGGTCCTATTGGGGATTTTATCCTACCTATGAGGTAGCAAAGAACTGTAGATCGGGTGCCTTATTCATTGGGCTTCTTTCAAAACATGTGTGGGTACCTTGTTACGTCTTGGAGCCTGAGTGTTAATTTTAAAACCGAACTTTGCACACTACTCTCAACTGGATGCTAGACAAAAAAAAACACCGCTAGAATCTAACTTTACATACTACTAGAAATTAAAGAAGAATGCTTGACCAACAAGCATATTTGCACACTCCTACCTACCCTAACTGCTGAAATGAACTGCAAAATTAAGCGAAATCACAAGTCCAATGCAGCCACAACAACATTTTATTCGTTGTTTGTTTTCTTTGCACTTGCTTGTACCAAAGATTTTTTGATAATTCATTCAAAACTCCATCCATAAATCCAATTCTCAAAAAATCAAGAACATTTGGACTGCTTACTTCCTCCAATAAAACTACAAATGGATCTTCTAAAATATGCACAAAACAACTACCATGTTTCACCCCTTCCACTGTACTCTTGTTTTCATGTGATTTAACCTATTGTTTTCCATCGAGAAACTGACAGGTTTGTTGAGAAGTCTGGAAGTAATATTTTCCTTAAACGTAAGAAAACGATGGCTGAAGAACATCATGTGGTGTAAAGAGACCCATATTTAATACATACCTCAATTCGTCACTCCCTTTATCCTTAATCTTGCAACCCACTATCCTCTATAGATCTTGATTATAAATTTTTTCCATATAACGTTCCATGGAATCATGAAACACATAAAATAATGTTTCCTTTTTAGGAGCTAAGAAAGAAAAACATGCTTCCTTCACAAGTGTTTTCTGCTCTTGCTTCATTTCTTCAATCTTGGGAATATTTTCGGATGGAATGATAGCAATAGGTATGTCTACTCTTCCATACATATAAAAAAAAAGCATTCATACATTCTTGAACATCTTCAAATATGACAGCCTTATCATGTGCATCATCCTTTTCATTATATTTCTATATTTCTAATTGAGAAATGGCAGGAGTTGTTATGTTGCTTTCCTGAAACTCTATGTCATTTGTTTTTTCACTGCTTGAAGTCTCCATAGATGTAGTTTCAAAATCCTCATCCATGTATAGGTCACTTAGAAATCAGACCACTACGTCATTTTTCAGGGGTCGAAAGACAACTTTGAAACACTTTGTCTTGCTGGAAATATTGTTGAATATCTACATTAGTTTCAGGAGAAGGAAAATAACCTTTAACAACAATTTCTTGATCATCTTATTCTTCTTTTTTAATTTGGTGGTTAAGCACAGGTTGAAACTCTGAATTGGAGTATCCTTTCAAGTAATCAACTACATGATCATCTAATGCATGTGAATGTTTTTGGTCTTCCTTACTGATAATAATTTCCTCATGTAAAACAGTGTCATTGTGAATGCAGTCAGACTTCCCTATTTCTTCTGTTATATCATGATTTTCTTTCAACTATTCAAAGGAATAAAAACATAAAGGAAGACAATTTTTATTTGTAAGTCCATTGCTTTCTTCATATTCAACATTATGCCTGGAGGCTTTCTGATTTGAAACATTATAAACATTTTTCTTCATCAAATTTAAAGAAGAAAAACATAATGGCAAGGTTCTTTCACTTGACTGAAAACCTCCTTCATTTTCTTCATTGTTGTCAATTCCTTTGGATTGCCGAACACACTCATTTTCATATTTATCTTCGACCAATGGATGCAATTTTGAAGTGAAAAGATCTTCTACACAACAAGCAATAGGGTCACCAGACATATGAGGCGATTGCTGCAATATCCTGTCAATTTGTTCCAGTGAATTAGTGTGATTTGGCATTGACACACATTCCTTTGCTTCAATGATGATCTTAGGATTTTCTTTCAACAATTTGAATGAAGAAAAGAATAAAGGTAAATAATTCCTTTCAGCTGATTCAATACTTTCTTCTTTGTAACTGTGATATGTAGGCTGATTTCTCTCATTACACTGCTGAAAGGGAATATTTTATGATAAAAAACATGTAGTTGGTTGTTCTATGGAGTCAACTTCATAATCACCATCATATTCATCATATATAGGAAAATAAGCAACATATGCAATGTCATCTAACAAGAACAAACTTGGAACATCAACATGTTCTTCAATAAATTGATTTGCAAACTCATCTTCTTGACCATCTACAAATGAATACATAAAACAATCAACTCCCTTCTTCTCATGGGATGGATCAGAAGCTAAATCAACACTTCCTCTTTCAACAAGTGGGATATAATTTTTTGCAAAATTATGAGCATTGAAAACTTCAAGAGCAACAATGATATTATTGACTCGATGTTCAAGATTCCAATCAACCCTTTCTTGTTCATATTCACTTTCATATTCTTGAGGATTCAACCCCTCATTTTGGATCTATTTACATGCTTGGATGTTGTGTTGAATTTCCTGAGCATCATTAAAAATTTGTTGTAAGGACTTAGGTCTTATTTCCATCAGGAGGAAGGAAAAATCTGGATCTAGGATAGAGTAGGCTAGGCTAGGTAGAGTAGGCTAGGATGGAATAGGCGAGGCTAGGTAGAGAAGGCTAGGATAGAGTAGGCTAGGCTAGTCTAAGCTAGGATAGAGTAGGCTAGGCTAGGTAGAGTAGGCTAGGCTAAGATAGAGTAGTCTAGGCCTAGTAGAGTAGGCTAGGCTAGGCCAGGCTAGGAAGAGTAGTCTAGGTTAGGCTGGGCTAGGCTAGGTAGAGTAGGCTAGGCTAGGCTAGGCTAGATAGAGTAGGCTAGGCTAGGCTAGGTATAGTAGGCTAGGATAGAGTAGGCGAGGCTAGGTAGAGTAGGCTACGCTAGCTAGGCTTCGTAGAGTAGGCTACGCTAGCTAGGCTTCGTAGAGTAGGCTAGGCTAGGCTAGGCTAGGTAAAGTAGACTAGAGTAGGCTAGGCTAGGTAGAGTAGGCTATGCTAGGATAGAGTAGTCTAGGCTAGGTAGAGTAGGCTACACTAGGCTAGGCTAGGTACAGTAGTCTAGGCTGAGGTAGAGGTGACTGGGCGAAAGGGACACATGGCAGGCGGTGAGCACTTAGGACCAGTATATTCGTGCCACGTACAGATAGGGGGGCCTGCTAGAGTGAAATTCCATTCCGGACCCCCCCCCCTCCATTAAAGGCAGAACCGATGGGGGGGTCCGGAATCCAATACAGACCGTAGATCTAAACGTCGAGACTTGGGCCGTCCAGATGCGCGCATACATTATCTATGATTTCGGACCCCCGCCCTCTCGTTAAAGCCAGAATGACGGAGGGGGTGCGGAATGGAACCTCATCCGTGAATTTGAGTGCCTGGATTACGACCGTCCAGATCTACGCCCTCCTTAAATTAAATTTGCTTGAGCCTTGTTGATGGATGAACGACTGAGATGACCTCGACGCTTTCAACATGAAAATCCCGAAGGGCCCCACTCGTGGCTCAACTATTGCGCCGTGTGTCCTTCAGATGGACGGTCCCGATTCTTTCAGGATTTCTGGCACCGGGGGTTCACGATGCAACGTTTCTCAAAATCCCGATTGACCAAACCGCGAAAGCACGGATGTACACCGCGTGTCCTCCAGAGGAACGGTCGAGATGGCATTTGATGTTAGAAGAGGGTTGCCTCCATTATCAGGCTTGCTTGAC
>ML787444.1:663115-679017 GCA_009831015.1 Picea engelmannii | reverse complement strand
TGATGATATGTTCTAAGTATTCCAACAATTGGTGTTAGATGAGGTCCTTCAGGAAAATAGTTTAACCACTGGAAGGTAGATCATGGATTCCACAGATAATGGAATGTCAGGATTCGTGAAGTGCACAATAAATGGAGCACCAATATTTGATGGTCAAAATGGTATGAGCTATGAGATATGGAGAAATAGGATGAAAATATTTTTACATGAACAGGGCTATGATGTTTGGTACTCAGTTGTTACATGATACATTGGTTCAAAGAAACTGAAGACTGCAACCAAGAAGTAATTGAAGAGAAAAACAAAATAGCTATGGATTTCATCATGGAAAGATTATCGAATCCAGTAAAATACAAAGTGGGACAATGTTCATCAACCAAAGAAATTTGGGATAAGTTACATAATTTATACTTTAAGGAATCCCATTATATCATAGAGCCATAGCATGCTAATCAGAATAAAGAAGATGCTAAATCAGAATGAGAAGAAATATGCTCTTCATGTAAGACAAATTCAAAAGAAGAAGATTGTGAAGAAAGCATAGTAAATCTTGAAGAAGAATTAATTAGTTCTTTAGATGATTTGACGAAAGAAAGAAGGAAGAACAAGTCACTCAAGGAGAATTTTATCGAGCTATAGAAGGGGTCTCAAAATCCCAACTCTGAAGAAGTCCAATGGATGATTACAAACCTAAAAGTTCAAATAGAAGAAGCTAGAAGCATTAAAGAAGCATGCAATATTCAGTTAGAAGAAAAACCATTTTTGGAAGCCAAAATAGTAGTACAAAGAGAGGAAGTAGAAAAGAGAGATTTTTTTTTGACTAGCCATCTCAAGGAAAGATATGAGGAATTAAATAATATTGAAGTGTAATTAAGTCAACAAGAAATAAACTTGAAGAAGAAATTGTCTCCTTCAAGACCCAACTTGAAGAAGAAAAGAGAAAGGAAGAAGTCATGAAGATCCAGATGATGAAGATATAAGAAGACCGTGAGAATCTTGAAGAAGAAGTTGTTACATTAAGAGTTAAAGTTGTCAAGCTCAACAAGAACATTAAAGAGAGTGAAAGCTCCACATCATCAGTAAAGAAAGATGAAGAGAAATGTTACAAGTTACTTGAAAGGAAGAATAAAGAGAAGGATAAGAGTTATACAAAATTCATGAAAGACTCTACTAAGAAGGAAGAATTCAATCCCTCAAAGGAGAACATTCTAGAAATGAAGAAAACACAAGAATAATATTACATAAGAGATAGGTATCAAAGAAGATCATTCACTCCCAGGTATCAAAATTTATTTAATGGTCATTTTTTAAATTGTACTAACTTTGGACATAAAGTTGTATATTGCAGAGCTTATGGAAGAAATGGTCAAGAAAGAAATGTATATGTGGCCACACACAATATTGAATGTTATAAATGTCAAAACTATGGATATATATTTCATGATTGTAGAAGCATGATGGATACTTCCATGAAAGAAAACACTAATATTAGATGAAAGAAGGTTTGGAAAAGAAAGCAAGAACATGTGATTAAAGAACAAGTGAGTAAAGAACAGGTCCCATAAATCATACTCTTAGGATTTGCAGTACGAGATCATGATGAACATATAGAAAAAGTAGAAGATGTCAGAATTCAAGAAAATGATGAAGAGGAAGATGTCAGAATTTAGATGATAGAAGAGGAAGATTACTCCACATCAGATCAAATATTTTTCTAAGCCATCCGGCTTGAATACTCCTAGTAAATATGAATATTGAAGAGGGTGAGTCTAAGCAAGAGCTCTACATATCAACAAACTATCTTTCGAGTAGTCTGAAGTGTTTGCATATTTTGGAAAGTAGTCTCATAATGGTTTGATGACAGAAGTGTAGAATATCTTGTGACAATTTAATTATTTGAGGACAATCTTTCATAATACATCCCATGCATGTATCGATAGACAATTATGAAGAATATCAATGGCACAATTTTCATGTAGAGATTCATGATTGTATTGAGGATTCCAAGCATGTATTCATATAGGGATATATTTAGTACTTATTGTTGCATATGTGTAGAGACTGATTTGCAGATTGAATAGACAGATTGAACAACAAGGAATATGTTGTGATCAATTGCATTAGATGGGTCAACATTCTTTGTAGTTAAGTAGCGGAGTCATGGAAAGTTTCATGAAATATGGACAAAGATGGATTCATGAGACATTTAATAGAGAGTACATAGAATATGCATAACAATGGATGAAATCATATTAACAATTGGAATCAGTGGAATCAGTGGACAAGTGGAATCAATTAGTCACAGGAAGGAAAACAGTGAAAGGCATAGAAAACCAAGGAAGAGAAACCATTAGCAAAAGCTATATCGTCAAAGGAAAGTACGGTCATTGATGTGAAATTGACAAACCATGAAGACTTTAAATAAAGTAATTTTGAATATTTTTTATATATGTCATTGAATTACAAAAGGAAGAAACAATGGACAAGCATCCCTAGAAGAGAGGAAAGGAAGTATATATAGGAAGCCCGATATTTATCTACATGATATCTTGCAGAGAAGTCAAGGGGAGAAAAATCATCAGAGAAAGAGAGCAGGAAAGAAATATCATAAGCATGAAGATAGGGGGAGCACATGAAGTCAGAGAAATATTGTTCAAAGAAGGTATACCGATAGGGGGGGTTATCATTTTTCCCATGATGCCAAAGGAGAATAAAGAGAAATATCAAAAGAGAAATATCATAAACATGAAGAAAGGGGGATCATCCCCAAAGGGAGATACCCTTTTCCATTGATGTCAAAGGGGGAGAGAAAAACAAGGAGAGATAGATAAGAATAATTGGTCACATGTGGAGTATGAGTGTTTCCATCAATGCCAAATAGGGATATTGTTGGATAGTTGGTTGTCATTGATGTTGTTGGATAGTTGGTTGTCATTGATGTCAACAAAAGTGGTTTTCATTGATGTCAAAAGATGTGATGGGTGTAATTGGAGAAGTCTCCAAATTGGTCCCCTTATGTCGTAGCTCTAAGCATGGCCCTCACAGGAAGACACTTTGAAGAAGTCTACAAGAATCCATGGAAATATGGATAAGTGGTGAAGTATGGTTAAGAAGCCCTAAAACATTGTGACAAGAAGTGACAATTTGGCCCCAAATTAATTAAAAGAAGAAAAGTTGTTGCAAACAAGAAGTTACAAATCATCCCCATTACAATAAATATTAAAATAAATATTAGGGATGTTTCTGGTAAATTCAACCTCAATGGAATAATCATTAAAAATGAAATTGAATTTTGTTTGGGTCAAGTTGGCCCTAAAAAGAGGGTGCCATATCTAGTATAAATAAGGCACCTAGGATTTCATTTGTAACAATAACTCAAGTTATTTTTATTTGAGGTAACGAAGGATATCTAAGGAGAATTTCAAAGGGAATATGAAATGAATAAGGGTGAAATTCCAAGGGAGGGTGTAGTCTTGTGATGACGTGTTCTAAGTATTCCAATAGAGAGTGCCACTACATATTTTATTTTTCTCATCCAACTGATTTCTCCTCCAAACATGTTAAACACATACCCACTTCTACATCTTATGTGATCTGGATCTCCATCATATTCTTCATCAACAAAACCATGTATTTCCAACACTCTATCCAATCCTAGTCTCCCTTCATAGCACAATCCATAACTAGTAGTTCCACACAAATATATGAAAACTCTCTTTACTTTTGTCCAATTCTCCTTCCCTAGTTTTGGCATATACCTGCTCAAAACTCCCACTACATGTACATTGTCAAGTCTAGTACATAGCATTGCATACATAAAACTAGAAACTGCACTGGAATATGGAACACGAGACATGTCCTTGTCCTCTTCCTCTTCTTGTGTCTCCAAACATTGATCTGCAAATAATTTTTACACCTACAAGAATAGGAACCTAGACCGGTTTACATTCATGCATATTAAACCTATGCAATATTGTCTCAACATATTTCCTCCGATTTAACCATATTTTCCTATTTTCCCGATCTCCTTTAATTTCCATGCCCAAAATGAAATTTTCAGCACCAATATCCTTCATGTCAAATTTAGAGGACAACTGAGTTTTCACTTCTTGGATAATTTCCTTGTCATTTCCTATCAACAACATATCATCCACATACAATACCAAATAAATAATATGATCACCAATTAATTTGAAATACACACAATGATATGCTTTGCTCCTTGTGAAGCCAAGTCCCAACATATAAGTATCAAATTTTTGATACCACATCCTTGGTGATTTCTTTAACCCATATAGGGACTTTTTCATCCTGCATACCATCTCTTTCTCTCCCTTCACTGCAAATCCTTTTGGTTGCTTCATGTATATTTCTTCTTCCAGACCCCCATATAGGAATGTAGTCTTCACATCCATATGTTCTACTTCAAAATAAAATGTAACAACAACAAATAAAAGAAGTATAATAGAAGATAACTTGGAAACATGAGAAAAAACTTCACCAAAGTCAATTCTCTCTACCCGAGAATACCCTTTTTCTACTAATCGAGCTTTGTATTTCTCCACTTTTCCTTTTGCATTCAACTTATTTTTAAACACCCATTTTCTTCCAATGGGATTTATTCAAGTAAACAAATCCACTAGATCCCAAGTCTCATTATTATCCAAGGCTATCATTTCTTCAACCATGGCCTTTTTCCAAAGTTTTCCATCCTCTGAATCCACTGTCTCTCGAATAGTTCTAGGATCATCACCAGTAATAGACAAAGAAAAAATTGAACAAAAATCATGTGGAGTATACCTTTCTGGATTCCTTCTTTCCCAAACCAATCTCTTCAATATTGGAGTGTGAGGATCTTCTTCTTCTTATTCATATTCTTATGTAGAGTTTGATTCATTATCCTTCAAATCAAACTCCATTTTCTCTGGTTCTTTCTCCCTTGGTACGACTTATTGTTTCACAAAATATTTAATTGATCTAAATACCACATCTCAAATATAGAATAACTTCTTATTTTCTGGGTTCCAAAGCTTATAACCTTTCAAATCATATTTATACCTAATAAAGATACATTTTTCATCCTTTTTATCTAGCTTACTCATGTTTTCCTTTGGAACATAAACATAGGGATCACAACCAAACACCCTGAGATTTGTGAGAGGGGATTTCTTACCAGTCCATACCTCATGTGGAGTTTTTTCATCTAGTGTTGAGGAGGGTGATTGATAGACCAGGTAACATGCAGTATCCACTACCGCTGCCCAAAAATCATGTCCTAACCCGACACCACTGAGCATGCACCTTGATTTTTCCATCAATGTCCTATTCATCCTTTTTGCAACTCCATTATTCTTAGGTGTATATGGAGTAGTATTCTACCTTGCTATACCACACTTCTTACATAATTCTTCTAATTCATTTCCAAAAAACTCTCCACCATTATCTATCCTCAACACCTTAATTATTTTCTTTGTTTGATTCTCCACAAGATCCTTAATCTCCTTAAAACTGTCACAGACTTCATATTTTTTCATGAGGAGATATATATACATGTATTCCTCGATAATTCATCTATAAATGAGACGTAGTACACAGATTTTCCCATTGATGGAATCGACATAGGTCTAAACACATCATTGTGCACCAACTGTAAAATTCCCTTTTCCCTCATTGCACTAGAGGGTAATCTTATACGATTCTTCTTCCCATATGCACAATGTTCACATAAATCAAAATGTAGAGAGAATTCAGACATACCTTCAACCATACCTTTACCATGTAGTATTCGAAAACCCTTCTCTTCGATATGCCCCAGTATTGGATGCTAAAACATAGCATTTTCACCAGAGACTGTAGGAATTTTTTCTTCTTCAGCTCCAATCTCAAGAACAATGGAACTATTATACCCATCACTAATAGTTCTTCCCTATAGTTTGTGTATAGTTCCAATATGAATTCCCTTCAACAACATCATTGTTCCTTGAACCATCCTGCAGGTTTCTTTCTCAAACACTATTTTTATCCTTGCATCATTCATTTTCCTTATAGAAATCAAATTTCTGGCCAATCCTGGGATGTGTAGAACACTAGGGAGTGTTATAATCCTTTCATCCATGAGCTTCAACTTGAATTTTCCTCATCTTATGATTTTGGTTTTCGAGACATCACCTAGGAAAACATCACATCCATCATACCTTTCATATTCGCAAAACCACTCCTTGTGAGGAGTCATATGAAGGGATGCACCTGAGTCAACCAACCATGCCTCATTATCTATATGTGTCCTTGAAGAAGCCAAGTACACATCTCCTCCTTCTTCGGTGGAGGTTTTTTCTTCTTTAGAAGGAGAATCTTCAGATCCCTTCCCTCTCTCAACACTTTTGGGTCTACATTTCTTCTTGTATTTCCCTTCTTTTCCACATCTCCAACATACCTTTACAAAATTTCCAATAGATTTAGATATTCCATTAGATTTAGATCTCCCACTTGAGGACTTAGATGTATTTCTTTCCTGGAAGCATCCTCTTGGAAATAAGGAATCTGTGCTCTGTCCTTCCATGTTCTTCCATCTCATTTCCTCTGAAAACAAGGATGAGACCACATCATGAAAACTTAAAGTAGTTGTATTACTACCTATGACCACAACCAGACTATACCACAAGTTTGGTAAAGAGATCAATAAATTGATACCCTTATCTTCATAAAAAATATTAATATCAACATATACTAATTGACTTACCATTGTATTGAAAGTGTGTAGATGCTTTTTCATCAAGTCTCCATATTTCATCCTAATATTGTACATATTCTTCTGCATGAACAATATTTTTACCATGGACTTTGACTAATACAAATCCCCTAACTCATCCCATAATTCCTTGGTTGTAGCTTCCCGTGACAAATACAATAATATTGAATTTGAGAGACATAACAAGATTATGATCTTTTCCTTTTGATCCAACTTTTTCCAGTCTTTTGTTGATGTTCCTTTGGGTGAAGTACATGAATCGGCCACAAAAATCCACTAATATTTGTCCACCAATAGATCTTCCATATTGAGCTTCCACATATCAAAAATTTCCATTTGAATTTATTGATCTCTATTTTCAAAATTCTTGTCATTTCCTTTCATCTAAAAAATCGATATCATAGATCTCCCACTGTAACAAGGTTTATCACAAACCCAAGACAAAACCTTAGCCACAAAGGAATCCCCCTGAAGCCAATAACAACTCTAATAAAAAATGTAGATTTTAATCTTGTACAATTACTTACTACAAATATATTCCTAATAAAAATAGAAAAGATACAATGGCACACACACACATTACGCATAGATTTTTATGATAGAAACCCAAACTGGGAAAACCGACAACATGTTTAGAGACACACCTCTAATTCTTTTATTCATAATATTTATTCATTGTTTACAATAATATATATATATATATATATATATATATATATATATATATATATATAGGATCCCATGACATCCAAACCCCTATTCCATTGACCCGGATTAGTCAAAAACCCTAATTCCTTAACTATAATTACAAAACCATTGGTGAAAACTGTGTGCCAAAAAACTACCAAAAATAGACGTCCCTCTCCCTCACCCCGTGAGGCTCCCATATTAGTGTACAGTACATGGAACCAATATCTCAAATAATATAACACATATCCAACATATCCAAGTTATAAATTAAATGCATTCCTTAATGTATACCCATTCATAGCTAACTTTAGCCACATCCCTTTATTCTCTACCACTCATATGCACTAATTAGATGATAATTTATGGTGCATCCTCAACCTTTCATATTTTCATAGCTTCCAAAAATGAAGGGTACAATACATGTTCAGGGACCTGATGCTAATCTCTAGCATGCCAAACCTTATAATTGTATTCATATTATACATACGAGCTAAAGTTTCCATTTACAAGTCTCATGTGATGGTTTTGGATCTTATGCATGGTCCATGAACCATAAAAGAATCTTTTAGTCTCAGAGACATTCATGGAAACGATCCTTAAAATATTTATATAGGAATTGAGGCCCTTTATTTCTTCCCCTTACCATGGTCAAGACCCCAAGAACATCATTGGTGAACAAAACCTCCTAATGGCACCATCATATCCCAATCGATGGCCAAATATTCCCTCTAAAGGGCCTTTGTAGTGATTTAAGGACTCATTCATGGATCATGAGCCTTGAAAGATTCATTTAGGTCCTAAGACCCTTTATTTCCCATGACCATGGTCAAGGCCCTGAGACCCATCCCTCGTGTCTAAAACATTCTAATGGTGACCATATATCATTTTGAGGCCAAAGAATCCATGTCGAGGGTTTGTGCAGTGGTTCAAGGTGTCATTAATGGATTATGATCCCTACAAGATTATCTTAGATTCTATGACCCTTTTTTTCCTCCATCAACCATGGTTAAGGCCTAAAGAGCATTCTTGGTATGTAAAATCTCTCAATGTGCCAATATCCCACTAAGAGGATCCAATTATATGTGTTGGTTTGAGGCCTAGTTTAGGGACTATGGCCTTAGAATATTCATTTTGGGCCAACAACCCAAGACCCATCCCTTGTGTGCAAAACCTATGAATGGTACCCATATCCTAATTGAGGACAAAGGTACTTTCTAGAGGGTTTTTGGTGGTTTGAGGAAACTCTCATGTCCCATAAGACCTATAATATTTATTTATGGGTTAAGGACCTTATTTTACTTCCCCAGTCATGTTTAAGGCCCTAAGACACATCCTTATTGCACAAAAAATCCTAATAGTGCCCCTCTCCTACTCATATACAAAAGATCCCTTTAAGAGTATGTTACAGTTTAAGGCCTTAATCATGGCTAATTATCCAAAGGATAACCATTTAGTTTCTAATTCCCTATATTTCTCCCTTACCATTGTTAAGTCCCTAAGACCGATCATTGATGCATTACAAATCATAAAACCTAGTATGAAAAACCTTTTATAGGTGCCCATATCCCACTTGGAAATCAAAGATTCATTTAAAAATCCTTTATGGTGGTTCAAGGACTCATTCATGGCTCATAGCCTTAAAATATTCATTGTTTAGGTCCAAAGAGCATTTATTTTCTCTAATGACCATGGTAAAGGTCTCGAGATCTAACCCTTGTGCTTGAAAATTTATAATGGTTCCCATATCTCATTCAAACTTCAAATATTCCATCTAGATGGTTTGTGTTGTGGTTCAAGGTGTCATTATAGGATAATGAGACCTAGAAGAGTAATTTGCATCATACAACTATTGTTTCCTCTGTCGATCATGGTCAAGGCCTTGAGACCCATGCTTGGTATACAAAATATCTCAATGATGCCCATATCCCACCAATTCAAGAACGATGGTCATAAAAGCTTCATTTTGGACTAATATCCTGAGAGCCATATCTTGCGTGAAAAACCTCCTATGGTACCCATATCCCACTCAAGGACAAAGGTACTTCCTTGAGGATTTTTATGGTGGTTTGAGGAATCTTCCATGTCCCATAAGACCTATAAGATTCATCTAGTGGTTAAGGACCTTATTTTTCTACCCTAATCATGGTAAAGGCCTTGAGACCCATCCCTACTACACAAAAATATTAATGGAACCCCTCTCCCATTTGTATTCAAAATATCCCTTTTAGATGTCCCTTATTTCACTTCAAGACCTTGTTCATAGTCCATTAGCCCAAGTATCTTCATTTAGTGTCTAATTCCCTACTTTTCTCCCCCAACCATGGTTAAGGCCTCAAGACCCATCCTAGATGCACAAAACATCATAATGGTACCCATACCCCACTTGAAGGACAATGATTCCCTATAGAGGACATGTTATGAAGATTATGTCGTTGTTTATGACCCTTGATATGTAAAGGACCAAGGGCCTTATTTTCCTCCCTTGACCATGGTTAATTCCTTAAGACCCATAATAATACCCACATTCCACTTAGAGGATAAATCCTTAATATCACCTCTAAAGTGTCGGTGTTGTTGTTTGAGGTCATGTTAATGACCAATGAGCCTTAAATATCCATTTGGCACAAGGCCCTTGTTTTCCTCCCTTATCTATGTTCAAGGCCCTGAGACCCATTCTTACTATGAAAAAACTTACAATTGTGTCCATATCCCAATTGTATGCCAAATATATACTTTAGTGGGTCTATGTTGTGGTTCAAGGTCTTGATCATGGTCCATCATCTCAAGAATCTTAATTTAGGGTCTAATTCCCTTGATTTCTCCCTTGGCCATGGTCAAGATCTTGAGACCCATCCCTAATGCAGAAAACCTCCTAATGATACACATATCCCACTCTAATGATAATTATCTCCTATATAGGGCATTTTTTGTGGTTTGTGGCTTTGTCCATGGCCCTTGGTCCCTAGAAGCTTCATCTAGCACATAAGGGCCTTATCCCCCCCCTTTCCCATTAACAAGGCATTGAGACCCATCCCTACTATCAAATTCATTATAATAGGAACCATATTCCATTATGAGGTATCCCCTTTAGAGGGCCCTTGTGGTGGTTTGAGGTCAACTTGTTCATGGCCCATGAGCCCTAAAAGCTTCATCTAGTGCATAAGGGCCTTATTGCCCCCCTCACCAATTGGAAAGGCCTTGAGACCCATCCCTACTATCCAAGACATTATAATAGTAGCCATATTCCACTTGGAGGTCAACTATACCCTTTAGAGGCCCCTTGTGATGGTTTGAGGTCACCTTGTTCATGGCCCATGACCCTAAAAGCTTCATTTAAAGCCTAAATCCATTAGATTGTTTCCTCCCCTTATAGTTTTCAAGTCCCCAAGACTCATCCCTCATGTGCAAAACCTCCTGATGACACCCATATTAGCACTAGAGGCCAAATATCTCTGATAGAGGGACTATGTAGTGGTTTGAGGTATCAATCATGTCTCAGAGAGTCGTTTTCTACTATTTTGAAAATAAGAAATTTTATATGTAAAAAAAATATCAAATCATAACAAAAAAAGTGTAGACCTCTTTAAGGCATTTCGAATCATCTAAGGAATGCCAAAAACAAATGTCGGGGTAAAAATTTATGGAAAGTTTACTATAATACATTTTTTATGTTAGAAATGATGCATTTGTGTTTCTAAAGCACATGTGCATTTTAAAATCCTTATTTCTCAGACTTTGTGGTGGCTTGTGTGGTGGTTCAGACGATGTCAAGGCTATTTTAAAAGGATCCCATGCATGTTCCTACAAGAGCATGTTCTCAAATTCTACATTGCCAAATTTTGTTTTTGAGCTCTATTTTTTAGGAGGTGAAGAGAATGCAATTTGGTCTCGACTCCATTTCCCTTTCCCATGTCTACAAACAGAATTTGCTCCTCTCTCCAAAGAAGGATTACAACTTGATCATGAAGTCTAGATAGTGTTGGAATCTAAGGATTAGAAGTGCATGAATACTCCTTATCAATCATAGACTAAACAACTTTATCTTCATCTCATTTCCAAAGTTTTATTTTATCTCATACATGGCTTATTGTTAAGTTTAGTAAACCTTTCTTAAGGTCTTGACATGAGACATTTAGTGTCACCTTTGTATAGTTATTTTAGTTTTATTGAGATGGTTTATTAATGATTATGTATGAACTCTAAGAACAAACATAGCCATAGCCTTAAGAATGATCTTGAAATACAAAGTTGTTTTTTTTTCAACTCTAATAAAATTTACATTTTTTTCGTACATATATACACATATATAGATTACATGAATTGATTTAAACTAATATAACATATATAAATAAATCAATATACCTTAATAAAATAAATAAATAAATTTGTAAGCAATATTTTTATTCTAACATTATGAAGACAAGTAAACCATTAAATCTAAATATGTTGGAATGCACGTTACAACTCACATACATCTCAAACCTCTAAACATAATCACACCAAGGTAATCAAACCAAAAGTATGTTGCAATCCATATTACATCCCACTTTCATAAACCATAAATAGCCCATTAAAATTGGCCACTCCACATCTAGTATGGTAATAAAACCAAAAATAACTCCCCACATCTAGTATGGTAATAAAACCAAAAATAACTCCCCACATCTAGTATGGTAATAAAACCAAAAATATGGTGCAATCCATATCACACACATTTCAAACCTCCAAACATAATAAGGTAATCGAACCAAAAATATGTTGCAATCCATATTACACCCCTCTCTCATAAAACTATGAATAACCCATTAAAATTGGTTAATCCACATTTAATATGAGAATAAAACCAAAAATAACTCCCCTAATAAAACCAAAAATATGATGCAATCTATATCACACATCTCAAACCTCCAAACATAATAAGGTAATCAAAAGTATGTTACCATAAATATCTCATTAACTCCACATCTAGTATGTAATAATAAAACTATGATGCAATCTATATCACACATCTCAAACCTCCAAACATAATAAGGTAATCAAAAGTATGTTATCATAAATATCCCATTAACTCCACAGGGTAATAAAACCAAAAATAGCTTCCCACATTTAGTATGGTAATAAAACCAAAAATAGCTCTTCACATGTAGTGCACCAAACATAATAAGGTAATCAAAATGTCCTATGATAATAAAACCAAAATAACTCCCCACATGTAGTACACCAAACCTAATATGGACCTAATAAGTTAATAAAAAATATGTTACCATAAATATTCCATTAACACTACATGGTAGTAAAACCAAAAATAACTCTCCACATGTAGTATGGTAATAAAACCAAAAATATCTCCCCACATGTAGTATGGTAATAAAACCTAAAACCAAACACTTTACATGGTAATAAAACCAAAAATAGAACCAAAAATAACTCCCCACATGTCGTATGGTAATAAAACCAAAAATATCTCCCCACATGTAGTATGGTAATAAAACCTAAAACCAAAAATATGTTACAGTCTATGGTAATAAAACCAAAAATATGGTGCAGTCCATATCATAGCTTCCCCTAGTACTCCATGGAAAACATATATATAATCAAACCAATACTAATGGGGCTTAGGATTCATACCACCCAACTTCCAATCCCATGGAAGACCTAACTAGCGGATCAAACCATATTTATTTATGTTGCACTCCGTATTACTGCAGGCTGTCCACGATCAGATTTTGGATTGCTCTATATGTTACCGTATTCGAATTCAGACTGGAATCCTGGAACCCTCTTCATTTTCGTGTTTGGCCGAGTCATTCTTGAATGCAGTGCCAGGATGCCGATCAATATGGATAGGGGATAAACTTGAAGAAGTCTGCAAACTCATCTATAGTGGGGACGACTTCAGGAAAAGGCAAAGAACTGTGAGGGATTGAATACATCTGGTCAATACAATATTGACAGACATTTACAGCATCAAACATACAACAATGTGGACGGGCCTTTTCCTCATTATAACTAACTGCCTTATTAACATTGGAGTCATCGATATGCAGGAAATTCGAATTGGCCCATGATGACGAAATGATAAAATTTAACTGCAACGGATTCCACAACGTCATCTCCGCTGATACAGTACCTGCGTCTGGACAGAAGCTTGGATTTTGTTTCGTAGAAGACATTAAGGTTTTGTCCTCGTTTCTGGATACAATAGAATTGGAAGATGTCGATCCCTTCTTCAGCTCTTCTATTACACGATAAGCAATAACTTCGTCTCTTTCACCCAACTGGTTGGTATTTAATGTTGGAGTCATACTTACAGCCGGTTCCTTAACATTTGGTTCTATCGGTGTAACTGAATTCAATCGGCCAATGCATTCATTGCTGTGAGCTTTCTTGTTCGAACGAGTATTCCAGTAGTTCTTGATTTCGTTATCAGTTCTACCTGGTAAACGGCCGGCAATTAATGACCACCTGCCATTATAACGCCAATATAGTTCAAGATGGATAAAAAACATGACTGAACGACATAATCTACTAGAAAAACGATATTCCCCCCACCGGTTTCCCAGCAGTTTATGAAGTCTTATTATAAGGTCTTCTTCATCAGGTGAAATGTTTCCACGTTTGAGGTTTGGCCGAAGATAATTCACCCAACGAAACCTGCAACTCTTTCCACAACGCTTTAGACCTGTATGCAGTCATGTTATTATTTCAATGCTCAGTGATACGTTCACTATATATTGTTATAATAGCTCGGAGACGAGGATTTATTTGATTAGATTTACACTAATAGACAATATAAAATCCAGATTTGTTGAGAATTGTTACCTGCATTTTTGGCTACAGCAGGCCAGCGTCCTTCACCATGAGCTTGTATAAATTGGATCAAGCGAAGATCTTCGTCCTGTGTCCAAGGGCCTTTATTTAGTCCATCTTTTGCATTATAACACGGCTTGCGTCCCATTATGGCCAACAAGTTAGAACCAGGTGTGCTAATATATTTCTAACTAAACTAATTCCAGCATATAAATTTATATCTGAAAATGAAACTGAAATAAAGAAGAAATAAATTATATTAATACTGAGTGTGACCAGATCAATGACCGTGGTAAACGTACAATCACCATGAAATAAAATAGGATCCTCAGTCTAAGAAATTTAAATAATGATTTTCGACGATCGAAATGGAATCCAATGTTTTATTAAGCATCACGAAATAGTATGAAAAATAAATCCAATGTTTTATTAACCATCACGAAATAGTATGAAAAATATTGATCCAACTATAGACAATATCAGCTTTGTCTGTCTCGTTTGGATCAGATCAAATTAGTAGACAGTATATGAATATCGTTTGGATCATAAAATTAGGATGTGACAGTATATGAATAGATCTATAAATATAAATTCTACAAGTCAAATGATAGATTTCAGTCTTAATTCACTTGTTGGCCAACTAGCATAGATTTAGAATTTACTTGTTGACCAACTAGCATAGATCGGAAATCATTGAAGTGTTGGTTAACTATCATAAATCGGAAATCATTGAAGAGATTCTATGGAGCCGTATCATGAAAAGTATATATTTTTCTAAAGGTTTTATTTTTTAAAGGTTTTTAAGTAATTTTTTGTTTGTTTGATTTTGTCTGAAATCTGGTGATGAATGGTTGGATCTGCAGATTTGAGTGGCTAAGTTTGTATAATCCGAGTGTCCCAGATTTGAGTGGCTAAGTTTGTATAATCCGAGTGTGCCAGCTATTTTTCATCAAACTGAATCTATTTATACATTCAAAAATACAATTTAAACAACAAAAAAATAACAATTTTGTCCAAATTTACATCACCAAATTTGAGTTAAATAAACCCTAGCCAACACCTATATTATTGCTCCTACATACCATTTTTCTAATTAGGACCCACTAATTAGGACCCAGTGACCCACTGCAACTATCCAACAATATACGAAGAGCGCAGCCATCCCCAGAGGAATCTGTCTTATCTAACAGTATTTTCGTGATTTTGGGAGAATGAGCCTTCAGTCTTTCACCAAATGTTCACCTGCAACCTTCTAGTCGACAAGATTCCGTCTTAATGTTTACTATGCAAAGAAGAGTTGTTGATTCAAAACGATCTCTGATTATGTGTGTCTTGTCTTTGGGACATGATTGAACATTGACAATGTAAGGACGTGAACGGAAACACCAGTAATTTAAAAAAAAAACCGCATTATTCGTTATCGAGGAAAAAGAGCCATTAACACCTGCTATTGATGAATCATTATGTTCAGATCGATTGAGAGATACACGGTGCTAATAATTACGTACTCTGCACCTGGCGTTCATGGATGCTAGCTACCCTCCAAACACTTTTGCAAACTACGTCAACGGCGATTGACATGGGTGCTTTTGGACGACTTCCATATTCATCACAGCGAGATTACCTTTTGTTGCAGGTAAACTTGGTGGAAAGA
>ML787444.1:649699-662384 GCA_009831015.1 Picea engelmannii | reverse complement strand
GCCACTTTGGCTTGTTCCAAAATAGAAAATATTTAAAGATAGGAATGCACAAAACTAAAACAATGTAATGGGTGCATTTCACTCTCTCACTCTTTCTGTCTATGTGGGTACCAAGTTTCTTCATACCATGGCTCTTTGAGCAAAGAGCAAACACAATTCAATCTATCACATCCTCCTCTTCTTTCAGATCTTATCAATATCACTTGCTAATGCATGAACATACCTCTCACGGTAGGATTTATGATTTCAACTCATACAAAATATCAATTATCAATATCACTTGCAAATGCATGAACATACCTCTCACGGTAGGATTTAAGATTTCAACTCATACAAAATATCAATATCACTTGCTAATGCATAAACATACCTCTCACGGTAGGATTTAAGGTTTCAACTCATACTTTTGTAGGCACCTTACCTACGTCTTGCTAAGACATCTATTATCACCTTCATCAAGAGTTCGGTCAATTACACCTGTATCTATAGCTCCAAAGAAACTCTCGAGGCTTTCCAAAGACCATTGCAAAACAAAATTCATCAACTATAAGGTACAAAACTCCTTTTAAAAATTGGTTTGAGTGTCTCTCACTTAGTTTTCTTCATTATAAATAGGAAAAAATATAAACCACTTGTATTGATCTCCTGTAGGGTTTGACAAGATTTGAGTCCTTCCCCAAACCACCTTTTTCTCATACAAGTAAGGAGTGAAGGGGAGGTGAAAAGGACCTTCTTTCTTCTATATGATTATGTTGTCGAAATTGTCTTACTATGGAGTTAGGGTTTAAATGAGTATCTATTTTACTTCTCCTATATTAGGGAAGTTGTTACAGTTCAGGAATGGAAGCCAAAGGAATTTTTGAGCGAGAGAGGAAGTCATCAATGAAGACGACAATGAAGATTTCCATTCAAATCTTAATAATTGTCATTTTGTTGTTTCAAGTAATTTGAATTCATAAATATTGCCTAGATTTAGTTTTATTAAACAAATATTATATATGTAGAATTACATTTATTTTATTAAACAAATTTTATATGATGATGATGATGATGATTAAGTTCACTAAGACCTAATTGGTCTATCGGACCTTAAGAGGGTAAGTGATTACTTGTGATTCTTTAGAATTTTGTTTCTGTGCTCGAAAAGCATTAAGAGAAGCTTTCCAAGATCAACATACTTTTGTTGAGTTAAGAGGTTAAGAAGGTTGGTAGTGTGATCGATATTTTGAAAATGAGATCTAATATGGGTATAGGCTCGACAATCTAAGAGAAAGTGCTTTTCATCTTCAACCTTCTTAGTGTCACAAAGGTGACACACTCTTTCATCCCATGGCATTTTAGGAATTGACCAACGCCCAGTTTCACTATGGATCTCGTGAGAATTTGTTCTTATCTTAGCAATGCTTATTTTTTTCTTTACACTTGGCAAAATAGATAGATAATTTTGATCTTCTAGATTATTTTTTTCTAGATTATTTTGATCTTCTAGATAATTTTCCTTATATTTTGATTTGACGTTTTTTTTAATAGTATCTTTATTCTGCAAAATGGTTTCTTCCATGATTCTTGAATAGTTTAGCCAAGACCGGGCGTCTTTATGCCATCCTCGCTTGAGTCGATGGTGCTTATGACTTGATTTAGAAGCAATTTTAGGTAGCCTCTTGTCTTCCATGTTGTTTAACTTGTTCTTATACATTAGGTATCTAGTCATAGACATGCTCTCAATGGGGAAGAGGCTTGTTTCTGTGAGGAGGATGGGATAGGGCATATTTCCTTTAATTTTGAGATTATAGGTTATAAAATTCTTTTGTATTTTCTCTATCTTTCTCCATGATTCACGAGAGATACTACAGCCCCAGACTTCACATCCATAAATAATAGCAGGTGTAACAGGAGTCTCAAAGAGGATTTTCTTCTTATCCCAACTCCAAAGTTCAACTGATTTACAATTGTTTTCAAGCCCATAATAAACTTTCCATTCCCCAATAATCATTTTCTCAATGCTATAATTCCAATTAAGCTTGTGGTGAATTTCAATTCCAAGATATTTGTATGAAGTCACTTCCTCCAAGTTGTTGTTGTCATATACAAAGGTATCATAAGGGATCTTATTTGATTTAATAATCATGACCTTAGTCTTATCAATATTAACAGTCATACCCATATTGGAGAAAAAATCCTTGAGGATTCTTAGTTGGTTTTCAAGATCATGGGGACTCCTTGCCATAAGAACAATATCATCGGCATAAAGAAGACGATTGATGACTATACCAGTGAGAGTAGGGCCGACACAACCTGCTTTTTCCCTAATTTATCAATGTATATGCCAAAATGGGTAGGGGACAAGTGACAACCTTGTTTGACTCTGATATTGCAGTTAATCTCTTTTCACCATCCCTCGGTGTTTTTAAACTTAGCAATAACGTTCTCATACATCCTTATTGCAGAAACCCTTAACTCGAGAGGCACTTTTATCTCTTCCAACCTATTCCAAAGGTTTTTCCTATGAACCATGTCAAAAGCTTTTCTAAAGTCAACAAAACAACAAAAAAGATTGGTTTTAGTATTGTGGAACTCCTCTGCAATGATCCTAAAGGTAACAAGATGGTCCACAGTTGAATGATATCTCTTAAACCCGGCCTAGCCTTTAGCTCTTTTACCGTGACTTTCTAGCCAAATGCTAATCTTCTTTTCCAAAATAATTCCATAAAGTTTGGCTAAAATCAGGCTAATCATAATGGTCCTATAATTAGAGGGAATGTTTTTATCCCCATTTTTAAAAATAGGAACAATGAGGCTTTGCGTCCAGGGTTTAGGGAAGCCCTTCTTGACTAATAAATTGAAGAGATTGTGTATGTGAGGGATAAGGATTGGCCCTCCGATTTTAAAAATTTCAGCTTGGTAGCCTTCAATGTCCTTAGCTTTCCCATTTGTGAGCCGCTTAACCCCAACCTCTATGTCATCTAAAGAAAAAACTTCTTCCTTTGTAGGGACAATAGGAATGGTGTCCATGGCATTAGGGAACTCGTAAAGACTTTTAAGGTAGGAATTCCAGTCCGTTAACAGAATCTTATTATTTTCTTTAGTATTATGTTTTAGAATTTGGCTCCAGAACTTCTTAGGATCCAACTTGTATAGTTGTGAAAGTTGCTCTTGCCTTTTATTGATATAGTGTTTTTTTTTCCTTTTAATCAGGGTTTTGTACGTATTGATCTTATTGAGTTTTAAGGGCTCATTAGAAGCATCCCTGATGGCTTTCCTAGAAATTTTACATTCTTTATAATACCAAGGGTTGGTTGTTCTATTATTCTTTTCATGGGACACCTCGAAAGAGAACTTGTTAATGGAAGTGGAAAGGGTAGTTGTAAAATTATGATAGAGTTCTTCAATATTGTCCTTATAAGTTAGGAGTTTTAATTTACTATTTAAATCTTTTAAGAAAATTTCAACTTTACTTTTGTCAAAGCGCAAATTCCTTTGATTATCTGTTGGTTGTGAATCCTGATTATGTTCCTGATTCAGAGGTCTTTTCTTTCAACCATGTTTATACCCCATGAATACTTTACACCCCAGAAGTATGTACACTCTTCCACGCGGGGGAGTGCAGAGGGGGGGTACCCCCTTTGTGTGGTCCGGGGGCGAAGCCCCCAAAGGAAAAATTGCCTTGTAAATGTATATTGTAATTTCATTGTAAATCTGGACCGTTCATTATAAGGTCGCAGATCTAACGGTAGAAATGATGTTAGGGTTTTTTTCCCTAGAAGGAAACCCTCTGTTATGAGGGAAATGTATTGCGGCTATGCATTATGGCGAGTATTATATTTTGAGAGAGGATACTGTGAGAGAAAGAAGAGGAAGTTACAACGAGTTTTGTTGTAGATTGTATCCCTTCATTTGCTGGATAATAACAAAGGAAGGACCTAGCAATTTCTTTGGTGGATGTAGCCCACACTGGGTGAACCACATGAATCTGTGTCTCTCTTGTATTATGTATCTTCTATGTTTTGTTTCCGCATTTGTTTTATTTTATTGCTCCACGGTTCTATTTTTCTAACACATTCTCTTCAATGGTGCTCCTATGCATGGAAAATTTAGAGTTAGGGTTAAAGGTTTATGATCAGAGTTAGGCTCATGGTCATTTAAAAGGTCAAAAGTTGTTATTTGGTTGGAAACGGGGATATCAGATATCACATAATCTACAACACTACTACCTAGCCAATGAATACAGGTCATTTAGTTGGAGTTTGGCCACTTCATTACTCCATTGCAAATTATTAGGTCTTGAGAGCTGCAGAGCTTGACCAACTATTGGCAGCCAATTCACCTTTTCTATTGTCCTACAAGCTGCCTACACCTATGTCTTCTGAAATTCAAGTTGTTCGTCACATTTTTCAAATAGATGACACTTTCATTTCTTGCGACACTTGCAAATTTGTCTTCATTAAGTTTTCACGACTGTAAGCGTGAAAATTTCTCCTTTCGAGGACGCATTCCGATCACTATCTTAAACTATCATGATCTTTTTATCGATATTTTCTATGGCACTTACCTTGGTTTATCSTTATGTSGCTGAAAGGATTTTCGAACCATGCTCATATTGATTGCACAACTTGATTCYRTTGATTTTGTAAGTTATTGARCATTTTGGTTTATACTTCTTATGACTTGCCTCATCTTTTATAGGGGTTATGATTAAATTTATATATATGATATAATCCCTATTGCTAAACTTTTTATAACTTTTGGCTTGTCAATTATATGAATATCAATCGACACATTGGTTAAACATTTGCACATTGGCGCATGGTTAATATTTGATTTTGGTTTCAATTGGAATGATTTATGGTTTAAAAGATTTGGCACAACGATCAATTGCGCGTTGGTTTATATACTTGCTGGTTGATTCATTGGTCGGCTAATTCGCATCATTGTCAAACTGTGTTATAATGGGTTGAACTACTATGTAAACTGGCGGTTGTACTTTCATAATAACTCTTATGCATGGCAGGAGTAAGCTCTACCACCCTCGCACACTTTGCATTAATGCCTACCTCCTTGCAGGGTTACCTCTGTTGATTTTCGGGAAAATCTCTGAGCCCACTCTGTTCAAACCCTTGTCCCTTAGCCCGACTCACTGTGTGTTATCTCCTGGCTCCCAAAGGGTGAATTAATCCCCCATGGTGTTCAAAGTTGGTGTTGGTTTCATTTTTCCAGAGAAGACTGCCCCGTAATTGCTCCCAGAGTCACGTTGTTGCGTGAGCGATTATGGGCAAACGGATTTGAATTAGCTCAAACCGTTGAAAACCCAGAACCGTTTTTAGCCCCTTTACCCTCATTGCGAGCGGTTTCCTCAGAAATTGAGTGGCTACAGAGATCTAGCTCTCGTTTTACAGGTCAATTTTTCAGTGGCTAGAACATGCGTTCTGAGTTTGTATGCATTTCCTCATACCTGTTCTTCAGAACTCCCTCTCACCTGTCAAGTTGTCTCGTCATCACACAGGTATGTTCAATATCAATCATTTTTTGTAAATAATCCTTGTTTATATAATGAATTCGAATTCGGTTTTTAAACAACTCTGTTTACAACATTGATTGGTTCTGATACATTGTATGCATTCTATACATAGCTTGGTTTTGACTAAATGAAATTTCGTTTTCCCAGTTTAGCTTCGATTGGATTTCCTTCGATTTGATTGATAGTGGTATGGATTTGATTGGTTTGATTTAGCTTAAATTGGTTGCTCTGCTGTCAATTAAGGTCGTTTGTATCTATTTTAGACACAGACTGTTTCTCATACTTTAATTTCAAACACAATCACATTTCGGTTTGATTAATACGATATGATTGGCAACATTTTTGATATGGTTAACTGTTACGGTTTAATGTCCCATATGATTTTCGACCAACAGGGATACAATTTGGATTATGTTCAACATGTTTATGTTAATATGCACCCGAATCATAACAGTTATACCCAGCCGGTTAATACACATTGATTTTCTGTTAGCTCGATCATGTTATCAGTGGGATAAGTAATTGCAATGGATATGCTATTAGAATTTGATTCGAAAAACGAAATTGATTGTATCCAGATTCACGATTTGTTTCCATATTAAACTCAGTCATGATGTGTTTTATTTATTTGCCCAATTTGCAATTATGACTTCTGTTGATTCTATTAAGAGGGAGATTACAATTAAGATCCTGTCTGTTGACTATGCAAGGATCAATCACAAAATTGGTTGGGTTGACGGTGTTGCATATGATTTCGTTTACACATAATCGTAACAGTCTTTCCATATGTGTATTTGATTGAACGATATGAATCTGTTGTTACATCATTATAGCTATAACGAGTTAATGATGGTTGTGTTGGATTAAATCGTATCACATATGATATGATTTATTATTGATTTCATTTGATATGAAACAGTCTTGTTACTGTTTGAACCGATTTTATGGTAACAATAAAACAGAGTATTCTTACCCCTGTTTTCGATTTAATCACTTTTGATTCTTTTTTAATGTTTAATAATAAAATCATGAGTGATTCGTTTCAAATAATTATTGAAAGAAAATTGGATTTGATTCTTTTAAAAAGATTTGATTTGATTTTGATCCTGATCCTGTATGTTATTTTAGACCAGCTACATAATGAGATGATTCTATAGCTAAGTCTTTAGAATCAAATTTTTGTTAATAAAATATCTTTCTGACTTGATATTTTTGGTCTATTGCAGATGAATTCGAAATTGCAGTGGATATGATGAGCAATTAGGGGATATTTCAAATATTTCACTTGCATTTTAGTTTCTTAGTTTAGTTGATTTTGGGAATATCTTCCCAGATTATGTAAAACAGTTTTAACTTCCACAAGGAGGTTTTACCTTGTGGAAAAACTTATAAATGCTGCTCATTTTTGTAATAATATCATCCTCATTCGTGGGAGAACAAGGATATGGAATTTTAATACAGACTGAGGCAGAATTTGGTGTTTTGTTACAACTTTAGCTTCTCATGATATCAATATTTTGTTTCATGTTGTGTATATCAATTTGTATTCAGTTAATGACTACTTTAGCTATCTTAATCATTTGCAAATGATATAATTTTAATCACTGCAATCCATATCTAGTTTCTTCCAAGTGTATAAAAGACATAACAATTGTTTAATTCAGTTTGTGAATGACAGGTTTATCTTCTTCATAAGTTGAATTATTAAATATAAGTTTTTGCATAACAGGTTTCCCTTATTGCAGAGATTTATAATCATATAGTTGTTATGATTTTTTATGTCTTGTTTGTCCTGTAAATAACTCAAAGAGCAGCGTAGCCGATCTTTTACGAAAAGCTTCTGGATCAACCGGTGCAAGTTTCCTTCCTCCGACCAGCTTCGAAGTCATCCTACGCAGGACAAATTAGGAGCGCTTCCAGGTCAGTTAGTCGCTTATTTGTTTACTATTTTTATTAGATAGAATTAGTATATTAGATTGTTTAATTTCAGTAAATATATTAGATCGTTTAATTTCAGTAGTTTTATTTCTTATTCATAAAATCAAAAAATCAAAAATATCTCTGACTGTCTTAGGACAGAAAGCATAAGAGTTTTACAGGTTTTATTTAAATCTGCCAGTTGTGTATATTGTATATTTGTGAATAAGTTGTATTATAACTAGTAGCTAGACGGTTATTTAATAGAATTAGTGTAATAGTAATTAGTAGAATAGTTAGTGTAATTTGTATTTAGTTTTAGTTTATATAGTAGTTTGTTTTAATTAGATTAGTGTATTAGTTGTTTTTAGTTAGTTCAGTTTCTTGTATTTAGTTTTAGTTTGTTTTATTAGTTTTAGTTAGTTTTAGTTAGTTTTATTAGTTTTAGTTAGTTTAGTTAGTTTTATTTGTTTTAGATAGATTAGTTAGTTTAGGTTAGTTTCTCTTTGGTTTTCTTAGGACCTTAGGGCGGCCAACGGAGCCGTTAAACCCGTCAGGGTGGTTCATTCCAAACGACTTGGGTTATTTAGACAACCCTGGACTGGTTCCACTCTCTCAATTAACTGACGAACATTTTTGCCTGTCAACACCAACTCAGTGCCAAACAAATTCTCAATTAGGTCTTCAGAGCTTCTTTTGTAGCTATTAGATAAAACAAGGTCCTCATCTAGCCATAAAGGATTATGGTTGGAGTCATCACTTAAACGAGTAGCTTGTTTAGTTGCAGTCCTAGCATTAAAGTCTCATAGAACGAGGATGTTACCTTCATTTTTCAAATTATAAATATCTTGTTCTAAATTATTATAGGGACAATTTTTATCCAGATTATTTTTCTTATAAAAAGTAGAATTAATAGGTGCAAAATAACAAATTGCTATATACATCTTCCTAGCATTGGTGTCTGAAATTTATATCCAAATGTACTGATTAAGAGGGTCAATCTTATGAAGTTGAATGTGAGGAGAAATGTTTTTTCTAATATAACAAGCTATGCCTCCTGTCCCTCTACGATGGGATTATTTGTTCCATGCTGACCACAAGACAAATCCTTCCATGTTAGGGACCTTAGACTCCTCATGCTCCCAAGTTTTAGCTAGGCAGATAATATCAATACCACCCGGGATCCAACTTATCATAGGACCATTGCGCCATGGAAAGCCACGACAATTCCAAAAAAGGATCCCAAGTGTCCCAAATTCCTATTTATTATTATCCTTCTCGTCTCTATCCCTAACAATAGCTTTTGGATTTCTAATTATTGCCCATTTTCCTTCTTTCCTGGCTTCTTTTACCTTTTGAACTTCCTTCCTTAATTCAACTTGGTGTTCGGGAATGAGGTCTTCATTTATAAATATTCCCAACCCTTTTAAGCTCAAAGATTTACTAAGTATGCTATATTTATGGTCATTACAACTTACTTTGACACAGATCAACCTATCTTTGTGATCAATTATTTTTCCTAACCTCTTTGCTTCTATGAGGTAAGTTGTAGCAATTTTTTTTTTGGAAAGAGTAAAGGTTTTTGCTTAATGACATGTGTAGGTAGAATCTAGGTTTTTGATATTAATTGTTCCTCCTCATGTGAGTCGAATGATTATTAAGAAGTAAAGATTACATGTATGATTAGATTTTTTTTTTCTTTTTTTTCTCTTTCAATACTTTGTCATGTTATATGAAATTAAATGAAAAGTGGACTACTTTAGAGTTTGGATTTTATATATATCTCAACTAACCATAGGGAAGGTTCTACTAAAATTTTTATAATAAAATTGATGACTTTATTGGAAAAGTATTTTTAGGAGTTCTTCATAGATGGCTTACAACTTCTAGACATAAGAACACCTTATTTTTCTCTTTAATAATAATTTTTAATCATGTTTATTAAATTTTGGTATATGGGCACTCTAAATTTGAACATAGAAATACTCGAGGGCATTTGTTCTCTGAAGTTTCAATTGTTTAAGGTGCCTTGGTGTCCTTATTTTTAATGCTCGGGCTTGGGTTTGCCAATAATTGAAAAAGAACATTTCAAGATTAATATCCTTTAGAGCTCTATAATTAGTGTCACGATTTATTTTTATTTCATAGTTTTTAGTGTGTTAGTCTCACACAAAGAAAAACAAAAAAAATTTCATGGGTAATACTAAAGTTGGAAGTTGGTTTATGACGAAAAAATATAAACCACTTGTATTGATTTTCTGTAGGGTTTGACAAGATTTGAGTCCTCCCCCAAACCACATTTTTCTCATACAAGTAAGGAGTGAAGGGGAGTTGAAAAGGACCTTCCTTCTTTTATATGATTATGTTGTCAAAATTGTCTTACTAAGGAGTTAGGGTTTAAATGAGTATCTATTTTATTTCTCCTAGGGAAGTTGTTACAATTCATGAATGGAAGGTAAAGGAATTCTTTAGCGAGAGAGGAAGTCATCAATGAAAACGACACTGAAGATCCCCATTCAAATCTTTATAATTATCATTTTGTTGTTTTAATTAATTTGAATTCATAAATATTGCTTAAATTTAGTTTTATTAAAAAATATTATATATATAGAATTTAATTTATTTTATTAAACAAATTTTATATGTGTAGAATTGAATTTATTTCCTTGGAAAGAGTAAGGATTTTTGTTTGATGACATGTGTAGGTAGAATTGAGGTTGTTGATGCTAATTGTTCCTCCCAATGATTATTAAGAAGTTAAGATTACATGCATGATTATATGTTTTTTTGGTCTTTCTTTTCTTTCCTTTTCAATATTTTGTCATGTAATATGAAATTAGAAGAAAAGTCCCTTTCAATACTTTGTCATGTAATATGAAATTAGATGAATACTTTGTCATCTAATATGAAATTAGATGAAAAATGAGCTAGTTTAGAGTTTGGATTTTATATCTAACTCAATTAACCATAGGGGAAAGGTTCTACTAAAATTTTTATAATAAAATTGACGATTCCATTGGAAAAGTATTTTTACGAGTTCTTTTATCTCTTTTGTTGGAAACTTTTCACATAATTTGCTTTATCCATAGATTTTTGGATGGCTTACAACTTCTGGGCATAAGATCCACCTTATTTTTCTCTTTAATAATTTTTTTTAATAATTTTTATTAAATTTTGGTATATGGACACTCTAAATTTGAACATAGAAATACTCTAGGGAATTTGTTTGTTCTCTGAAGTTTCAGTTGTATAAGGTGCTTTTCAATTTTTTACGGTGCCTTGGTGTCCTTATTTATAATGCTTGGGCTTGCCAAGGATTGAAAAAGAACATTTGAATTTTTTTATTCCATAGGTTTTAGTGTGTTAATCTCTCACACAATAAAAAATAAAAATTGCATTTTTTATTTAATTTGGGTAATATTAAAGTTGGAAGTTGGTTTATGGATTTTTATCTTCATTCATTTTAGTGGTCTTGGTTGTTGCATTAAGAATCTTATTTAAGTTTTTAGTTTTTTATTTCTTTTGGGGATATTGGGAATGCATGTTGGGTTTTGTGTGGTTGAAAGGTTCCAAAAATTGCATCTTATGATTTATTGTTGTTTACATATGCAACTAAAAGAAAAGGTCTTCAAATATTTATCTTTTGTAATGTTTTAATGACCGTTGAAAGAATATTTACTTTCAACTAAGTGAATTTTATTTTTTAAGCAAATTATACGGTTTTTTTTCTAATTCATCAACTATTTTCTTGTGTTTTTGCAAAGCAATTTTCCTATATTTAGTTTATTTTTGTAAACATACTTATAGAACACTTAATACAAACACATGTGATTGAAAAATAAGATCATTTTTACAAGAACTTAAATTAAAATCCACTATAGTAATCTTTGATAGAAAACTCACAATATTCTATGACTTAGGGCCTTTGGAATAGGTGTGGAGAGTAAACACTTCAAGGCCATTAAATAGAAACTAGGAGTTGATTAACTAAGAGTAAAATCCATTTAATGATAAGTGTTGGCATCGGAAAATCTTCCCGACCACACAAGTCATGCACTTGGTCAAGTTATTTGTGGAATTTTGGAAATCCCTCCATACTAAAGTAGAGGGTAGATACATTTTAATGAGAACCACTCTTATAGGAAAATGATTCCATTCTATATCTAGAACGCAGTAGTGAGGGACATGAGATTTGACCCATATGAATTTGACCTAACATTCATAATTGACCCACCACTATTCCCTCATGCCTTCATCTTGTGTAGATGCATTTGTGTGGCCTTTTATAGGATATTTACCTAGGTGACATACTCACGGGATTGAGAATAGTATCTAAGATAGATGGTCCATCTCCTTCATCACTCCCATTGGATTGCATCTCCTTAGGCTATTATCCTATTAGCTAATTGTAATTGTCTCTCTTACCTTCACTCAAATTGCACCTCCAATGGATTTCATCACCCCCAATAGAGGCTTGTTTGAATGGCCCTATTACAACTCAAAAGTGCATTTTTATAGGGGTAATTTTTCCTTATATGTTGTTGCATAATAAGGTGTTAGAGATAATTGGTATTTACTTGATTAGGGATATATTACTTTGATTTTCACTTTATTAGATTGGTGCATCCTGCTGAGATATTGAACAGTCCCCTAGGTGAACAATTGAGTCATATTACTTGTGATTTTCAAAGTACTTTAGTTCCCCCCTACAATATAGAGCTTCATTCTCCCAACCATTCAAGGAATAAAGACCCTTTCTTGTGTTATAATCCAATCAAAGATATAATGATGGATAATATTTCTAGATATACCAACCAAGGGAATCCATTTTATGTTCCTCCACTTCAAAAGTTGGTGGTCTAACCATGGCCACGTTGAACCTTCATTATCTCACTCTAGGATTAGAAATTTGATTGTTATCTAGTCTTAATGTCCATAATTCTTCTCAAGAAAGATTTATTTTTTTATCAAGAACATCGAATCAACTTTATCCATTTACTTTTCCCATAAGTTAACTTCAGTCCACCTCATTCTACCTCCCTTAGAAAACACTAATTTATAACCCTAGATAAACTAGTAACTAGAAGTGTAAAAGGAATTAGAGTGATAATTATAGGAAACATAACCAAGGGCATGAAGGAAACCCTCCAATCAATGTGAAAATTGGTAGGGGAACCTCTATTGTTAATAAGAAACCTAGAAAAATAGGATGAACACCTAAATTCCCCTATAAGGTCTATGAAGAAGATCATC
>ML787444.1:624910-649599 GCA_009831015.1 Picea engelmannii | reverse complement strand
GAGATGACATCATTCTTGATGACGTGTCAAGAAAAGAAAGGTGTCACTTGAAAACGTATGAATCATCTAATGGAAGTGTTAAAAATAAGTGTCATGTGTCAACCCAAGAAAAGATTTTTAAGACACGTGTCCTATGACTCATCTGTAAGTCCTTTAGAAATTATCACAAAGAACTATCTTCGGGACTTCAAAGTTTCAAAGTTTTTGTTGTTTAGAATTATTGGAATACCTGAAGCGTGAAGCTCTAAAACGACCGTTAAAGATTTCCTTTTAAAACTCAGACAACTTATACACTTCGAAGATCATTAGAACCGGTTTGATCAAATTAGAGAAACTCATCGACGATAGATATTGTAAGCGCATTATTGATAATAAACAATCAATGGATTTTTTTTTAAATTAAAAGGAAATTCTCTAAAAAATATTTCTTTTTTGGGTAAAATCTGTATTTCTAAGAGGAAAAATCTAAAGTTCAAAAGCTCAAAAATTATATGTGTTCTAACATAGGCTCCATTTGGGGATCGTGGCTCCCTGTGAGGCGCGAAAGAACAATAGACCAAGTTCCTTTATTGGGTAAATGGAGTCATTATTTTTTTTTGAAAAACATTTTCTAGTTTTATTTAAGAATTAATCATACATAGAAAAATGAACTTAACCAAATCTCAAAAACCTTCAAAACATACTTAATGATAAATCTCAAGTTAGGCTATTTAAAATTTTATTTTCCTAAAATTGATTTCGGAATTGTTTAAGATAATCAAAATAATTTTAACTAAAATATCAGGCTTTGACCGACTTTGTTCTCTTCAAGGTTAAGCAAATGTAACATATTTATTCAGGGAATCCCTAGTTGGTTCAGGATGTAAATATCACCGGAAAGAGAATCAGATATCAGAGTATGATATATATATATATATATATATATATATATATATATATATATATATATATATATATATGACAGACTTACAAATATCATAGATATTGCTTCACTGCCAGTGAGCCTGTTCAGTACCCCGGTGAAGTTATCTATTTCTCCCATTGAATTTCCTTTCACCACTTCAATTGCATTTCATTGAGATGAGGGAAATCAATATACGAATTTCCTTTCATCATCTCTTTTTCGACAAGATGGGTGCAATAAAATTATGAATTTCCTTTCACCATCTGTCTTATACTTTAATATTTTGAAGTGGGGGAAATCAATTTGTATGTAACACACAAGGGATGATATCTGTTTAAAATCTTTAGACTGAAAAGAAGGTTTTTCAACAGTTTTAAGAATACTCTGAACTTACTTTCTTCTGATTTTCAATACACCTTCACCTATAGGAGAATGTTTTTGGGAATTTTAATTTTTTTTAGGGATAAACCTTGAGTGAGTTTGTCAGTTTAAAATCTGTTATCAGATCTAAAATTATCAGGATTAGCCTAGACATACTTTTTCAATTAAAATCAAAGGAACGTAATTTTTTTTGCCTAATCTTGTTTTGAAAATATGCTTTTGAGTTTTCGGAGTCAAGTTGAGTCCCTTTATTTATATGAAGACTAAAAGGATGAGAACAGAGAAAGAATATATGGAGTGGAAAGAAATTGGGGAAAGGCAAAAATAGCCAAATGAAGGATTTGAAGGATCTGAATAAAAAATGTCCTAATCCCACACAAGTTTGTGTATTAAGTTCAGACTTCTTTCGAGTTTATTTATTATAATTTTTATTTTTTATACCAGAGATGGATTTATAATTTATGAGCATGACACTTCGAGTTATATTTTTCTACATCTCCAATTTTTAGATCAGGTAATAACATTATTATGAGAAAAAATTCCTTTGCATTTATTTCAATCAATTTTATTTGGACTATAAAGAAGAATAGGAACTCATACCTTATTTTTCTTTTGAATTTTCAACAAGGAATATTATTTATTTGTCACCTGCTTTTAGATAAATCAAAAAGATGAAAAGACGAGTGTCGAGTTTTTCTTGAGCCTCATCTCTTGGTCAACAAGATATATTCTACAAAGCACCAAGAATAGAATACCATGTTCCTTCATCCTTCTGCAACTTGAAATTAATCCTGTCAAATTCTGAACCCCGTCATTGGGCTATGGAGTCATAATGCCTAAAAATTGAACCATACTAGATGCCAAACTGAGAACTGAACTACTAAACTGAAATAAAACGCTGAACTAGAATGCTGAAATGAAATGTTGATTTGGACAACTTATTTATATACATTGGCCCTACACTAATAAGGAGGAATTCCATTGATCAAGTAATATGGAATTTCCAATGGAGCCATGCAAATAGTGGGTTTCTTAACATATCTTATTTTATGCTAGATGAAGGAATGGAATAATAATAATTTTGTTGCAGCAAAGAATGAATAGGTAGCTTGCGCATACTGTTGAAGTTTGGTTGCACAAAAAACGCTGCAACATTTTGGAACTCTTGAAGAAAATACTCCAACCAAACAACCACTAGATCATGAAAAGATAAAGAATTTTCATAGTCAAATGATACCTCTTCCTGCGGCCAAGCTGCATGAAATGCCTTTGCACACTTTCTCCCCTACTGATCTTTTCTTTTTCTGGCTCGAGAATCTCATATTGAGGCTCACTAGTTTGTTTCTCATCATTTTCTAAACAGGAAGGAGAGATCAACTGCTCCAGTAACCCCTCCTTATCACCTTCATCGCTTGTCCAAGAATCTTCTTCATCACTGTCATACACAGGCTAATTTCTTTTACGATGCAACTAATACTTTTCCTGCTGAAATGAACTCTCTGAAGAAAAAGAAATAATTTCTTCTCATCAAATTCAAGATCACATTCATCACAGTTATCAAACAAAGGAGAACTACTATATGTTTCCATGCATTTTGGGAAAGAAATATGCTCTTCTCCATCCTCTGGATACTCATCATAAACAGGCCGATTATATAAAATTTATGAACCTTGAATTTCAGAAACCTCCATTTCTTGATGATCTAGTAATGATGATTGAATAATAGCAGCTTGATCAAAATAATAAATTAGAACAGTAGTTTTATCATGACAATAATTATTATGAACATTTGATACAATGATAAATGCACTTAGAGTATCGATTCCATTGTTAGTTTCATTACCAAAATCATCTTTTCCAATAGTTGATTGCTTATGGTCTTCAATAAGCCATTGGCCTTCGTAAGGATCTAGATTAGCAAAAGATTCATCATCATGTGTTTGATCTTCTTGAAATACTAGAGGGTCTGCAAGGATTTCTTCATTTTTACCTGCAATATTTCATCTTCATTCTTAATTCTGCAAGAAACCTCTTCTTGATTTACTTCAAAGTCTTCTTCATATAAATTTTCCTGATCTGTTTGAAGGAGATCTTGTTTTTCTACAAATTCTTCTTCATATATTTGACCACAATTTCTATCATGTTTTGATTTTTCATTAGAAAATTGATTATCTTTAAAATATTGTTCTATGAAATCTAAATTGCAACAGTCTTCAAAAATAAGAACAATTGGATAGATCCTCCTGCAATACTTATGAAAGGAGGCATGGAATTATTTTAATCATGAGATGTTGGAAGGAGGAAGAGACTTGTACCAATGAAGAACATCTCCTCCTAGAATAAACATGAAAAGTTTCATCAAAACATCTTCATGATGAATATCTAGTTGATCCATAAGCTTATAAAACTCAAACAAGTGTTGTGTAGGATTATCATCTTTATCCTCTCTAAAACTAGGAAGATAATCTCCCCATTATTTAATATCAGGAATAATGTTTGGAAAACCAAAAACAGTTGTAAAGTCCAAAGGAGCAAACCTCACAACAATCCTAGAAGCAAAAGAACTTGAAATATTGAAACCAATGGAGTCACCAATGAATCATGTGGAGTCTTCGAACCAATTAGTCGCCAGGTGAATGATTAGAGCTAGTTGAATGCCTATCCCTTGTTCACCATCAAGGAATAGATATAAGCTTTGTCATACCCAAGGGAAGATATAGACCTCCAAAAACATCCCTGACAACGACGCCAAAAATATGTTGTTCTTGATATTGATTCTAGGCTCAAAGAATAATGTCAGGCATCAAATATTTTAAATGAAATGTTTTTATGAGTGATTTTTTCTACTTTCAGTTTTCTGAGAAATAATATTTAAATGAAATTAATGATAAGATAGTACAAAGGTTGTATCTCGTTATTTGAGTCCCAATTATAATGTCAAATGATGTAGAAATGATTTACAAAACTGTTAAAACAAAGTCAGGTATCAATTACAGATAAGTCTCACCTTGTTTGCAGTAGAAGAAAAGTAGATGCACTCTTGAAATGAGATCAAAATGCAGTAATTCACATAGGCCATAGGTCTTGTTTTACTCACAGTAATAACATAGGAAAAGTTGTTACTGAATGAACTTTTGATATATTATGATTACAGTAGATGTAATACTAAATTGTAATCATTCATGCTTCAAGAACTACAAAAAGAAATTCGGAGAGATGGAAACACAAAGGAAACACATAACTCAAATTGAACGAAACTTCGAATCTATATCTGCACTTGTATTGATATTCAAAAAAATGTTTTCTCTTTTACATTCAACAAGAAACAACCAACATTGGGCTAGATGTTGCCTTGAATAGATCTAAAATTTATCTATTTATACATAAATTGTCTCAACTGAAAATCGTTGGACTTCCCACAATATCTCCCTAAAAATAGAATACAATCTGAATCAAATAACAACATGCAGATATTGTTGATTTTTGATTTGATGTGTTGGTGCTCCAACTATCCCTTCATTTGCTCGCAGATGTATTCATTGTCCTTTGTTCTTTGAACTGGGTACACATGTCCATTAAGGCCACCACAATCATTTGCTTATTGTCTTTTCCATCTGATTTCGTTACCATCTATCCCTTCGAATGCATTTACTGGGATAACTAATTGTAGTTGAAGATATGGGGGTGGTAATTGGACATGTATATCAATGTTGGCTCATTCTGGGATGGCTAACAATTACGGGGAAGAGTAATAGTTCACTAATAGGATGGCATGGAGAAAAGTGTCCAATAAGGAGGTGGGATGAGTGGATGCGAGAATGTAGGTGGTAGGGATCAATGGGGTAAGTGACATGTAGAGAGAGGGGAATTAAAGGTGGTGAGGTATATGGTATCAAAAGCGTGGAGGGTGTGACAGACTAGAGGGTGAAAGGTAGAGTGGGTGGAGGACAAGTGTTGAGTCAAGATTCTAATTGTCCAACGCCAAATAATAATCAAATAAAACAAATGACCTAAAGTCCCTTTATACTTTTCTATTTTGCAGGGGCGTGAGGCAGTGGTTTTGAGGTAACCTACCTTTAGTCCCATAATGCACCTGGTGATGCCACGTACCCTGGAGAGAAAACTGCGGTTTAAATTGTGGGACCGCCCTTCGAAATTAAACCCCATGCAACTTCACCCCCCGCAATCGACTTTAGATGTTGATATAGAGAACTCACGATCCATGATACTTTGGACCCGATCATCTTGGCGCTCCTGCCATATTTATCCCTTCCCTGCCATATTTGGTCCCTTTCCATTTTTATCGGGCTTCCAAACCGGTTTAGCGTTCCGCTAGATTCTGAAATCTGAATCATCAAGTTTCCTTACAACTTTTCGTGGCGCCATAATCCTTAAGGAAATAAAATTAGCCTTCCTGTAACAAGAGAATTTGGTAATCTCTTCACTGAATGAAAAAATGTTAATTGCAAATGGTAAAATGATTTTGAAATTCGAAGAGCTTTATTCACAAATTCTATCGCTATTTGTATAGATCTACCCACGAAGAAATTATTAAAAACTTAATGGAATTTATTACTTGGTGATTCACAATCTTTATTGAAATCATTAACCTTAATAAATCATAAATGTCATTAATACTTCGACGGTTCAACTTTCGAAAGTTTTGGATGTGAGAGGGAAGAAATCTTTCAAAGGCCAAATTCACTGAGACATTAATCTCTTATTAATCACTTTTATGTTTTAATTAATTATGTTTTAAACATTGAGTTAGATTTAAGTACTTCAGTGGTTCGACGTTCAAGAGTTTTGGATGTAGAATGATAGAAATCTCCTGAAGTCTGAAAGTTGGGAGTGATTAAATACTTAACCATGATTAATTAAAGTTATTTACATGTTTTATTAATTTTTTAAAACACTTTTTAATTTTTGTAATATTCATTACTTTGATGCTTTGATACTTTGGTGGGTTGCGAACTTGATATTTATTAAAACCCTCGAAGGGAAATCTCTCGGAGTGACGTGGCAGAGATGGCATCATTCCTGATGACGTGTCAAGAAAAGAAAGGTGTCACTTGAAAGCATATGAATCATCTGATGGAAGTGTTAAAAATAAGTGCCACGTGTCAACCCAATAAAAGATTTTTAAGACACATGTGTTATGACTCGTCTGTAGGTACTTTAAAAATGATCACGAAGAACTATCTTCGAGACTTCAGAGTTTCATAGTTTTTTTGTTTAGAATTCTTGGAATACCTGAAGCACGAAGCTCCAAAACGACCATTAAATATTTCCTTTTAAAACTCAGGCAAATTCTACACTTCGTAGATCATTAGAATCATTCGATAAAATTAGAGTAACTCATCAATGATAGATATTGTAAGCGCCTTATTGATAAATAACAACCAATGGATTTATTTTAAAATTAAAAGGCAATTCTCTAAAAAACATTTTCTTTTTTGGGTAAAATCGAAAGTTCAAAGGATAAAAAATTATGTGTTCTAACAAGTATCAAAGCAGGTCCTTCAAGATATATTCTAACCACTAGAAGGAGATCATGGAATATGATAAGATTGGAGTACCACATTTTTACGACCAAAAATATTCCTTCTAGAGAAGAAGGATGAAAACATATGTGCAAGCAGAAAGATTTGATGTTTGGCGAGCAATAGTAGATGGATACAATGCACCGACCACTCCACCAACAAAGAAGGATGGAAATAAACTTGAATAAAACAATCCAATGGCCAAAAAGTTTATTCTGAATGGTCTAACTGAATCAGTACATTCCAAGGTTATGCACTATGAATCCGCAAAAGAAGTTTGGGACGAACTTCAGAATATCTATAAAGGAGATGCCAAATTCAAGGGAGATAAAATTTAAACCTTTAGAGCCAAGTTTGAACAATTGAAGATGAAGGAAGATGAATACATTGTCTCCTATTTTCTACAAGTTGATGAAATAGTCAATTCTATTAAAGGTTTGGGAGAAGAAATGAAAGAACGAATCATTGTTCAAAAGGTATGTTAGGGATATGCACGGTTGTAAGACCCTAGGTTCGATTTATATTTGATCAAAAAAACCCTTCATATATTGGCCCTTTCGGCATCACCTACATGGGAAAATGAAATATCACCTTAGGTATCTATTGGGACTGCCTGAACCAAGTTTCCGTAGTGGTGAGGGAATGGGATGTTATTATTCTAGTCATTCTTAATTATTTTTTATGTGTGTATTATTTTTCAATTGTTCTCTTCGGTTACTTAGTGAATCTTAGATTCATATTGCCATTATATTCCAGATTACAACATAAACACATTATTATAACATTCATAACTATTGTTCCATGATTGCACATAAGACAAATCTACTCTAATATGCATCCAAACAAATTCCTTAAGCAATCACACAAAATACATTCAACACAACCTTTAACGTGGTTCACCCAACTCTAGGCTATGTCCACAATGAGTGGATTCTTTATTATTCATTTGGTAATTGCTTTAGGATTGCACACTTCACTTAAAAACATAAATCATGGTTATCGCCTCTTCTCTTAACCTATTTTATCTATAGTTCCATCCTCTCTCTCTCTACATCATCTCCTTAGTTTCGTTCGAGAATAACTCCCATACTCAGCAGAACATAAATAAAAATAACCTAGAAGAACTTATAAAAAATGGAATAAAAAACAAACCCCTATTCTCCTAACCCATTACATATTTATATATGATTTATAGGGATTAAAACCCTACTTTGTTCATCCCCAAAACACTATTACAATACATTCCAACATCAAGTTAACTTGTTGTTCGGGTTGCTTTCTCTTGCTTTTTTGTCTGCATGCTCCTTTTGCACTCTGACTATTCTTGTTCCTCTGTTTGTACGTCCTTCTATCTTTAGCACGTCGGGATGTCGTTCCTCTTTTTCTCTCACTTTCTTCTCCATCTTTGTTCTTTTGTCTTCTTTATTCCTTTGTTTTAATCCTCTTTCTGTGCATTGTCCTCCTGAATGCACCTCAATTGCACACTCCCTAGTCTTCCTTCTTCTTCACACTTCTTCTACACTTATTATTTTTATCAAAATTGTATCCAAAAATTTCTATCCAATAGGCCCCCAACACTCACTTGTGGCTCATCTCAATCCACATAGGCCTATTTCCTGCTCCTCCATACCTCAATGAACTTTTGGGAGGATTCCTTAGCTACCTCCACTTCTTTGAATAGTGTTGCCTCTGTTTCTACGATCTCTTCGACCCCCTACACAGTCAAGGATGAAATTTTTTCGTTTGCTTCCTGAGCTACTTGTTTCACCTTTCCCTTTGCAGTGGCCAATTCACCTATTACTCTCACTGCTTCTTCCTACAACGGTCCTAAAAGTTTTTGAAGGATATTTTACTGATCCCTCATTTTATCCACTTCCACGTATGACTGACTCTATGCCAAAATGGATATCATACGTTCAACTGGTGGAAGTGTAGTTATTTTCTCTGAAGCTTGCTAGGCATTTTCCTGCACTTCTCTTAATTTGGCCTCCATAGCCTTCATCTCAGGACCTTCCACTAAATTTTTCCATATATGTGCACTCTCCTCACAGAGTTTGGCACACTCTTTCTCCACTCTCTTTATGTTGGCGACTGTTATAATCGTCATTCTCTCCCTGTCTGCTCTTACTTCTAGTGGTGCTCCTGGCGTACTTCACAATCATAGGTCTTCTATATGTGATCGAAATCCTTTGATGACTTCCTCGATATTCAATACTTGTTTGTCCATAGTAGCTTCTACTACTATCAGGGCTTCCAAAATTTCCTTGTATAATTTATGGATGATCTCTTGTGTTTTATGCACCATAATTTCATCTTCATCCTTTTCTTTGAGGGATTTTGTTACCCTTTCCTTGGCCTCATTCTTTTCTTTCATTACTTCTTCCACTCGACCTTCAAATTCCCTCTTCTGTTGGAGCGCAATGTCATATCTTTGCTGCAAATGATCCCTTTCGTCCATTATTTTTGTCAGCTCTCGGTGTGCTTCATCTCCTCGGCTCTTAATATATTGCAACATGCATATTTGCAAGTATTTTAATCTTTGTATCAACATCCGCGATACCACTATGTTAATATGTCCTAGCGCGTTCACCTGTTCTTATAATTCATCCATTGGAAATTCAAGTGATTCTGTCTCAATTTGTAGTATTTTGTGCCCAACTGCTAGTTGGGTTAAGATTGGATGCGTAGTCTCTTCTTCCTCCACCAGAAGTGTGGATGTTCCTCCCTTTGTCCTATGCTCTTTTATTATGCTAGTTGTTGCCAAGAGAAGTTGGAGTGCTTCCAACTAATCCTGCACCCTCTATTGTTTTTCTTCTTGTTTCTTGGTTTCTTCCTCAATGAATTCCTTCATGACATCCTATACTTGGTAGTTGATTCATTCCATGTCATCATTGGTCAAAGTACAATCTGGGGTTTCCCTGTGTGCTTTAGTATTCTTGTGATCCCTTCCTGTTGCTTCCTTCTCCTTCTCCTTTGATTTTTATCCTACCATGGGGATGGTCTACCATGCTTCTGTTTTTGATGGCCTAGGCCTATCTCCTACACCATTTTTTTGATCATTCCACTGCCCCTCATTTGTTTCTCCATCACTCTTATGCTTCTCTTATTTGTCTTCTAGGTGCCTCATTTTTTATTATGGGTTTTTCCATCGATCCTCCCAATCATTCATGATTAGGCATACATCCTCTGATGTAAACCTATAGTTGGTTGGAAACCACTACTGTGCAATGTCCTTATTTTCTTGCATGTACATGTGGTGCATGAATTCTTTGAATCACACAATGTATTTGTATGTTTCCACTATGTCGAATGATATGCACAACGTATGTTCGATTACATACCTGATAGTATTAAAATATACAAAGAATGTGACATTATTGTCTTGTTGCCTCCTCTTGTTTGTTGTATTCCATAAGTTCACATACCTCCTGACCATATTACTTGTTTTGGATGTCCCCATGCATTGATAGTAGCCTAGTTCCTGCCATCCTACCAGTGCAATCAAAATCAAAAGCCATGCATAATGAAATTTTGTCCCCTTCTCCTGGGCCTCGATACAATCTGTAAAAAATTGATTCACTTGCTAATGCATAAACATACCTCTCAGGGTAGGATTTAAGGTTTCAAATTATACTTTTGTAGGAACCTTACCTATGTCTTTGTCAATGTTTCATGGAAACCTGCACATGAGACCTAGCTAAAGCATACACAAACAAAGTTTATAAAGAAAAGGAAGTGAGATACAATATGAAGAGTGAGAGTCAATGTATATTATGATTTGTTAAATGAGTGAGTGATATTCACTCATATAGGAAATGACATCCTATCTTAGGAATGCATGCATAATAGTGATCGTCTAATTTTAGAAAGTCTAAAATAGAACTAGTCAGTTAACTCACATTGAACTAGTGTGCCGAAAATAGAAATTTCTCCAACACCCCCCCTAAACATCACTATGTAGTAAAACATGAGTCTCAAATATTAGTCCATATTAGGTACTCATGTACAATGAAACTAATGAACACTAAATAAAAATGAGGAAAGAGGGAAAACCATGTGGGAACAAAACCCCTACACAAAATACAATGCGTCAAAAGAAGAAAATGGCAGTTGTTGCAAGGAAATTGTGTTCTTCACTACAAGACTATCCCACAAAATATGAAACTTTTTCCCACTAAAAGTATTCATGAAGTTGTAGAAATATTTATGGATCTGATGAAGTCCTTTGGAAACCTGTCTATCCTTCTACCTCTTGATTCCGTGGACCCATATGCACCTGAAAATATTCCTTTCTGGTGGAAGTGGAACCAGATACCAAGTCTGATTATTTAGAAGTGAGTCATACTCCTTTTTCATATCTTCTTTCCATAATGGATTTCCTACAGCCTCACTATAGAGTTGTGGATAAGAAGATTGAACCATATAGTAATGCATGGGCATCATAGGTTCTGAAGCTAAAAGTACATGAGAAGGCTCCTCATGATGAGATTGAGTCATCCTTGAATCCAATGGATTCCCTGCAAGGATACTTTCTTCCTGAAGTGTGAATTGTGAATTCTTGGGCATCTGCTGAAGCTTCAACGATTCCTTATTATCTGGATGTACTACCTACTTATTTCCATGTACATAATCTGAGTGTATGGAATCATCTCTGATGTCTAAAACTGATGGAAGCACAAGAGTATATGCATGTTTCACTGGAGGTGCATGAAAAGTACTCTCCTTATGTGTAAGTAGAAAAGAGGAGTCATCATCATAAAACTTAGTGAATTTATACAACCTTGACTTGTGATCCACCTCACCAATTGAAATGATGGAAATTTCATGCATGTCAATTACTGAAACTAAATCTGATGTAAATTCAAATTTTTTACCTTTCTGAGTGATTTGATAAACTGAGAGCGGATTCATAGAAATCTTTGGAACATGTAAAAAAATCTCAAAAATACCATTATGGAGTTCCACTCTCCCTGCTCCTGATACTGCCACTGGAGTATCATCCCCCATGAGAATAGGGGGTATTGATCATGGACTCAAAGAAGAGAAAACTTCCTCTTTATCTTCCATATGATGTGATGCAACAAAATCTGTAATCCATGAATCAGATGAGCAATTAATTACAACAATAGAATGATGATTACCTTTCTTAGGAGCACGATATTCTTCCTTCTGCTTCTTTACTCCCTCTGGAATAAAGTTTCCAAGATTTTTTTATTGAAGTGCATGTTCCATAAGATCGATATGTTTCTTCATGCATGTGGATTCTTCATGATTTGGTTTATTGCAGTAAGTGAACTGCTTTCCCTTCTTCTTCTTCTTGGAATCTGAAGAGTCTTTGGAACTTGAAGAATCGTTGAAGGGTTTGGAATACCCCTCCTTCTCATTATGTTTCTCCTTCCCATTCTATTTGGATGATCCTTTTCCATCATGCATGGTGAGTGCATGTTCTTTAAAATCCTTGATTAGGTCCATCTGAATGATTTTTGTCTACTCTTGTGTGAGAGACTCAATGAACTGATCCATCATAGGCATTTTCCAATTTGTTCCAAAAAGAGATCTGCTAGAATGGAAATTGGAGACATATACAGTGTATTCTAGTCCTAACTTAGCCAAGATTGTTAGAATAAGTTGTTTCTCTTTTGTATACTTTTCAATACAACATTCACCCAAGCTCAAAATAAAATATTTAAATTTAGTAAAGAAATCATGTATATTATCAAAAAATTTAGGGTCTAAGGTATTCAACTCTACCTCAAGCATATGACCTCACATCTCATCCTTCTTTCCAAAGAGTCCTTCCAAGGTGGTCTAGATCTTGTTTGGAGTCTTACATGAGGAAAAATGAAAACATATATCAATGGATATTAACTCAATAATTGGTCATGTGGCCTCATCCTTATGGTTCTCCCATCTTGTCTTCTCAAGCGTTGATGTAGGTTCTTTTTCTGTCACCATCGTCAAATTATACAGTCCTTTTCTTTTGAGTTGGACCGTGGCATTCATATTCCATTAAAAATATTTTTACAGTGTGAGTATTATCACCATACTTGATTGAATAAGTTTCATCGTATCCATCCATGCTATTGATTTTGAAAAGATCATGAAAACCCAGATCGTGGATTCTGAGATATGACAGACGATTCTATGGAAACTATAGATATGATAAAATAGATATATGTCCTAAAATATGATGTGGGTTTTGGACATGTTTGGTGAGCATGATAATCCTTATGTTATACGTCTCTGGTCAAAATTTTAGCCCGAACCAGACTGTGGATTTCGATATATGGCTATTTTACTACAGAAAACCAATTTTCTAGAGGGCAGACTGAATCATCGCACTCTAAAGAAGGATGCAATGTGACTATGATGAATTGTCTCACCCTAGAGAAGGATAGAGTGAATATTGTGAAAAACTAAATCCTCACACCCTAGTGAAGAGTACAGTGCGGTGATGTCGCACCTTGGCTGTGTATAAGCTACGATGATTCATAAAAAAAATAAAAAATATTAAGTGTGAGTGCGACCATCAAACCCTACCAATGGATAGTCTATGCCAATTCCAATTGTTGCACCTTTCGATAGGGATAGGCTGCGACGATGGCGGAAACTAGGTTTACTCAATAATTAAATTGTGTTTCTCTCTTCTTTGGCTTGTCTGGGTTGCTCCAAGCATCTCGGCTCTGATACCATGTCAGTGTTTCATGGAAACCTGCACAGGAGACCTAGCTAAAGCATACACAAACAAATCTTATCAAGAAAAGGAAGAGAGATACAATATGAAGAATGAGAATCAATGTATATTATGATCTGTTCAATGAGTGAGTGATATTCGCTCATATAGGAAATGAAATTCTATAATAGGAATGCATACATAATAGTGATGGTCTAAAATTAGAAAGTCTAAAATAGAACCAGCTAGTTAACTCCCACTGAACTAGTGTGCCAAAAATAGAAATTTCTCCAACATTCTTGCTAAGACATCTATTATCACCTTTATCAAGAGTTATGTCAATTACACTTGTATCTATTTCTCCAAACAAACTCTCGAGGCTTCCAAATATCTTTGTAAAAAACAATTCATCAACTATATGGTCCAAAAATCCTTTTAAAAACCAGTCTGAGTGTCTCTTAGTTAGTTTTCTTCATTAAAATGATGCTCAAGGTGTTGGTTTCCTTCATAAACCTAGATTCCAACATGATCAACTTCTCATAATGGCCCAATTTCAACTCTCAAAATTAAAAATAGGAAAAAATATAAACCACTTGTATAGGGTTTGACAAGATTTGAGTTCTCCCCCAAACCACCGTTTTCGCATACAAGTAAGGAGTGAAGGGGAGGTGAAAAGGACCTTCCTTCTTCTATATGATTATGTTGTTGAAATAATCTTACCATGTCCAGAGTTAAGGTTTAAATGAGTATCTATTTTGCTTCTCCTATATTAGGGAAGTTGTTATAGTTGAGGATTGGAATCCAAAGGAATTCTTGAGCTAAAGAGGAAGCAATCAATGAAGAAAACAGTGAGTATTCCCATTCAAATTTTAATAATTGTCATTTTGTTGTTTCAATTAATTTGAATTCATAAATATTGCCTAAATTTAGTTTTATTATACAAATTTTATATGTAGAATTGAATTTATTTCCATGGAAAGAGTAAGGGATTTTGCTTACATGTGTAGGTAGAATCGAGGTTGTTGATGCTAATTGTTCTTCCTCATGTGAGTCCAATGATTATTAATAAGTGAATATTACATGAATGTTTATATGTTTTTTCTCTTTCTTTCTTTTCCACCTTCAATACTTTGTCACGTTATATGAAATTAGATGAAAAGTGGGGTAATTTAGAATTTGGATTTTATATCTATAAGCAATTACTCAACTAACCATAGGGAAAGGTTCTTAAAAAATTCTTATAATAAAATTGATGACTCCATTGGAAAAGTATTTTTAGGAGTTATTCTATCTCTTATGTTGGAAATTTTTCACATAGTTTTCTTTTATTTATAGATCTTTAGAAGGCTCACAACTTCTCGACATAAGATCCACCTTATTTTTCTCTTTAATAATAATTTTTAATCATATATATTAAATTTTGGTATATGGGCACTCCAAATTTGAACATGAACATAGAAATACTCAAGGGAAATTGTTCTATGAAGTTTCAATTGTCTAAGGTGCCTTAGTGTCGTTACTTCTAAAGCTTGGGCTTAACAAGGATTGAAAAAGATCGTTTCAAGATTAATTTTGCAAATTTTTTTTTTGGTATTATAAATCCTAATATCCTTTAGAGATCTACAATTAGTGTCAGGAATTTTTTCATTTATTAGTTTTTAGTGTGTTAGTCTCACACAAAGAAAAAAACAAAAATTGCATTTTCTATTTAATTTGGGCAATACTGAAGTTGGAAGTTGGTTTATGCACTTGATTGTTATCTTCATTATTTTTAGTTGTTTTGGTTATTGCATTAAGAATCTTATTTAAGTCTTGAGTTTTTTATTTCTTTTGGGGATATTGGGAATGAGCTTTGGGTTTTTTTTTTGTGGTTGAGAGGTTCCAAAAATTGTATCCTATGATTTATTGTTGCTTACATTATTCAAAGAGTTTATTTAGAAAATAAAAGAAAAGTTCTTCAAATATTCATATTTTGCAATGTTTTAATTACCATTGAAAGAATATCTACTTTCAAGTAAATGAATTTTGTTTTTTAAGCAAATTATAAGAATTTTTTTCAAATTCATCACTTATTTTCTTATGCCTTTTCAAGGCAATTTTCCTATATTTAGTTTCTTTTTGTAAACATACTTATAGATCACTTGATCACACAATAATTCATGATTGATTAAAACAAATTAGAATACTTAATAGAAACACATATGATTGAGTGAACAAGATCCCTAATGCAAGAACTCAAATTAAAATCCACTACAGTAATCTTTGATAGAAAACTCACAACAGTCTATGACTTAGGGCCTTTGGAATAGGTGTGGAGAGTAAACACTTCAAGGCCATTAAACATACACTAGGATTTGATTAAATAAGAGTAAAAGGCCTTTAGTGACAAGTTTTGGAATAAAAAACGCTTCCCTACCACACAAGTCAAGAACTAGGTCAAGTTCTTTATGGAAGTTTGGGAATCCCTCCATACTAAATTAGAGGGTATATACATTTTATTGAACACCACTCTTATAGGAAAATGATTTCATTCTATATCTAGAAGGGAGTAGTGAGGGACATGATATTTGACCCATATGACTTTGACCTAAACTTCATAATTGACCCACCACTATTCCCTCTAGCCTTCATTTTGTGAAGATGCGTTTTTGTGGCCTTTCATAGGATATTCACCTAGGTGACCTACTCATGAGATTGAGAATAGTATATAATATATATGGTCCATCTCATTCATGACTCCCATTGGATTTCATCTCCTTGGGCTATTATCCTATGAGCTAATTGTAATTGTTTCTATTACCTTCACTCAAATTGCACCTTCAATATATTTCATCACCCCCAATAGAGGCTTGTTTCGAAGGGCCTATTATAATTCTATCAAGTGGCTTACATATATTCATCATAAGTGTATTTTTATAGGGTTAGTTTTTCCTTATATGTTGTTGCATAGTAAGGTGTTAGAGATAATTGGTATTTATTTGGTTAGGGATATATTACTTTGATTTTCACTTCATTAGATTAATGCATCCTAGTAAGATATTGACCAGTCCCCTAGGTGAACAATTGAGTCATATCACTTGTGATTTTAAAATTACTTTAGTTCCCCCCTACAAGATATAGCTTCATTCTCCTAATCATTCAAGAAAGAAAGACCATTTCTTATGTTATAATCCAATCAAAGATATACTCATGGATAATATTTCTAGATATACCAACCAAGGGAATCCATTTTATGTTCCTCCACTTAAAAATTTGGTGGTATGACCATGGCCACCTTGAACCTTCATGATCTCACTCTAGGATTATCAATTTGGTATTTATCTAGTCTTAATGTCCTTAATGGCCCTAATTCTTCTCAAGAAATAATTTTTTTTATAAAGAGCATCAAATCAACTTTACCCATTTCCTTTTCCCATAAGTTAAATTCACTCCACCGTGTTCTACCTCCCTTAGAAAAACACTAATTTATAACCTAGATAAACTAGTAAATAGAAGTGTAAAAGGAATTAGAGTGATAATTTTGGAAAACATAACCAAGGGCATGAAGGAAACCCTCCAACCAATGTGAAAAATGATAGGAACGCCTCTATTGTTTATAAGAAACCTAGGAAAATAGGATGAACACCTAAGTTCTCCTATAAGGTATATGAACAATATCATCTTATGAATATTTGTGATTACATTTCATAATTACATAGCCAAATATGAAATTCAACTCAACAACCTATGGGTCTATAGAATCCCCATCCTACACAACCATTAGTTGATAAAGCGGTGAGGCCCATTCAATATTTAGTTGATTCCACTCTTTCATTTAAGAACTTTATATCCATAGAAAACTATTCTTTTCTAAACATTTATAACCCTCAAGGAAAGGGATTGCGTCATCTAATTTGAACAGTAAACCTCTAATCTCTAGGCTTGTGTTGATTAAAAATGTGGTCACCTTGGTTTTTATCTCTTTGGAATAAAACAAGAATTGAAATTAGTAGAAAGAAATTTTGAAGGATTATAAGATTCATGGAATATCCATTAGTCTTAGCTTCATCACACATTTTATCGATTCAAAATCTGATTCTGTATGCCCAAGATATTCATGTTTTTCTCCGACTACCCGATCTTTCATAAAAGAGTGCTTCTTCCATGTGCAACATAACTAATTTCCTCTCTTGGTCTTGGGAATACTTATATTTTCAAAGTCTTGGGAATACTTGACTTCTCATTCTTTAGTCTATTTCTCATTTCCTCTCTTATAATATTGAGTCTAACTCTTGAGTCTATTACATAGTTTAAACTATGTCTCTCATCTCTTCCCATACTTGGTTTCATTTCTCATTTCTTATACTTGTCTATTACTCTAATGAAATATCTTACTATCATCCTCTTCTCTAAATTCATACTTGGTCTCTCATGATTCTTCCATAAACCCACAGGATCAGGACCCCTTTCCTCATTTCCCATCTTCCCCCTACACTCGATCCCTTACATCTGATCGTGATCCTCTTTGTCAATCCACCCCCGTGACACTCCTTATCCCCTACACTCAATACCTCTACATCTGATCCCGATTCTAGTTATCACTCCACCTCCACGACACTCCTTATCCCCTACACCTAATCCCCCTCTCATCCATCTCTGATACTTAACATTTTTCCCTAAGTCAATTCCAATACATGTTAACCAATAACATCAAGACATGGAAACTAATGATACCAATACATGTGGCAACCTATTATCCTAAGACATGTGACATCCAATCATGTTGAGACACTTGACACTAACTAAGAAATGTCATGGACTCTAATTGGGCAAGTGGGCCATCAAAATGTTTATTAAGTCATGAATGTTCCTAAGGCTTGACCTCCTGTTGACTAGTCCAAATGGCCTGTCAAGTAGGGAAGGGAGAACATCTTATGGTAGGTCCAAATTATACCTATTCTTGTTTGGTGTACCATTTTTTTATCAATATGTGGTTCTGGTTTCCACTAAGAATTAAAATTAAAAAAAGCATAAATACCACCAACTGTCCCCCAAAGTGTTTTAATTAATTCTAGGTCTAATATAGCTAAAAGAAAATTGATCTAACCTAACTACTTATTATCTATCCTATGAGATAAAAAGTAATAGATGAGTATAGTTTAAAGTGATATCTTGACAGCAGAAATAGTTCACGATAGCGAAGAATATGTTAATGCAATAATATTTCAGATATATTCTCAAATAGTTGAAGAGGAGACCTATAACATCATCCCTATACTCATTATAAATCACAACAACATGATCATTCTAAACACTAAGCACATAAATAGTCCATATGATTAGCACTTGGAAAACTCAAATGACAAACACATGTGTAGAGTAGTCCCACAAGAATTTGAAAACAGTTATGAAATAAAAAATGGCTTCTTCTCTTCATACATACAAAAATAATAGTATTATGAGTCTATGTAAATGTTTTGAACCTGCACATAATAGATCTAGCTAAACAATAATACACACATTTGTAGAGATAATTGGAGAAATAAGAAGAAGGAGAGAAAGAATGAAAGAATTCTCATTAACCGTTGTGAATAATGAATAATTTACACATGATATACTCTGTATAACTCAATGAGTCTGCACTGGAGGAGAACCAATGCACCATAGTGGTGGTCTAGAGTGATCTGGACACACACCAACAATTACATGAGTGAACTACCACCTAGTCTATTCTCTCAGGCAGTTACAAGAGTGACTGCCACCTAGTTGAGTTAACTATTCAACTAGTCTTCAATTAACTGACTGAACAAAGAGTAGTGAGGAGTTAACTCAAGGAATCAAGGGTAATGTGCCAGTTTGTTGATGATCCTAAGGCAAGGTCGAATTAGTATGGTGATGATCCCAATGTTGCATGGTGACAAAACCAATGCAACATCTAAACTCAACGCAACTAGTTAAACTGAAGTGTCAACTGAAAGAGAATATTCTCCAGGTGGAATATTCTCCCCTAAAATATAGGAGACTCGATAATGACTAATTATGATTAATAAACAAGGAAAAACCTTAGAAAAAATAAATGCTAGGTGTGTGTTAAGTAACTCCAACACCCCGCCTGAACATCACTATGGTGAAAATAAAGAATGGGTCCCGGCAACGAGGCCATGTTAGGTACCCAAATACAAAAGATACATTGAAAATAAAGTGAGGAAAGAGGGAAAACTGCCCCCTCAAGGTACAATGTATGTAAAAATAAGAACTACAATTGCTAGGCAACTGTGTCCTTCACTCCAAGATGACTTCACAAAGAATGGAACTTCTACTCAGTGAAGGTCTTGGTGAAGATGTATGTCGTCTGTTCTGCTGAAGGACAGAACTATAGGTCAATGATCCCCTCATGTACTAAGTCCCAGATGTAGTGCATGTGGATCTCTATTTTCTTCATCCATTTCCTCTGAACTGGATCTCTGTAGAACTTCATAGTTCTCTGGTTGTCACACCAGATGACGATCGACCAATGAAACTGAATTGCCAACTCAGTGAGAAAATGTTGTAGCCACATAGCCTTAATGGTTATGTTAACTACTCCTCTGTACTTTGCCTCAACTAAATATAGATAAATGGAGGCTTGCTTATTTCTTGACCAATAGATAGGCCCGAAACCAAGACTAAGTGAGTAACCAGATGTGGACTTGCAATCAGTGTTATCGCCAGCCTAGTCAGAATCAGTAAACCCGATGAGATATAATATAGAGTCTGATGCATATTGAATCCCAAAGGTGATGGTTCCCTATACGTATCGAAGGATACACTTTTCAGCCTTCCAATGTAGCTCATGTGACTCATGCATGAACTTGGAAACTACACCAACTGCATATGAGAGGTCTGGTCTGGAGTGTATGAGATAAAACAAGCTCCCCACTACCTTTCTGTATAGTGTGTTTTCAACCAGTTGAGTCTCCCTGCCATCCTCAAGTTTGACTCCTGATAGGAAAGGAGTCAGCGCTGACTTGCAGCCTGTCATGTGAAATCTCTCAAGGAGATCTTGTGCATACTTGTCCTGAGATAGTTTGATGCCTGATGCATCTTGACTAATATCAAGTTCAAGGAAGAAGTGTAGAGGACCCATGTCCATCATCAAAATCCTGTCATATAGAATCCTCTTGACTGCAACAATCGTTGAATTCGAGCACCCGATGATAAGCAAATCATCAATGTACATAACTAAAGGTAGAAGTGAATCATCCGTCCTGAGCATGTAGACATTCGGGTATGATTTACAACATAGAAAATTATATGACAACAGGTAGGATTCCATCTTGGCATACCATTCCCTCAGATCCTGCTTGAGGCCATAAAGGGACTTCTTCAGTCGACAAACCAAATATGAGTCCTTCATAAATACCTGGGGCTGCTCCATGTAGATCTCCTCAGAGAGATCACCATGAATAAATGCATTTTTCACATCCATCTGATGGACTTCCCATACTTTGGTTGTTGCAATGGAAAGTGCCAATCATATGGAATCCATCTTCACTATTGGAGAAAAGGTATCATCATAGTCAATTCCATGAACTTGCTAAAAGCCTTTGGCGACAAGCCTGGCTTTGTATCTGCTAATCTGTCCATCCACTACGCTCTTAGTCCTGTAGACCCATCGACATCTGACAAGTTTCCTCCCAGAAGGAAGGGGAACCATATCCCAAGTATGGTTCTTGAGGAGGGATTTGTACGCCTCCTGCATAGTGGATGCCCAAAAGGGATTTCCAACAGCCTCACCATAAGACTATGGATATGAAGATTGAACCAAGAAAATATTCCTAGAGGGCAATGGTTCAGTGGAAGTGAGTGCAATAGGAGGCTCCTATAAATCAGATAGAGTCCTCCTAGTCTCGGTTGGATCACCAACAAGATCCCCTACATCCTGAAGAGTAGTTTGTGCCCACTTCGGCCTCTTATCTGGCTTTGCAACTGCATCTGGATGCTTTGAATCTTCATCTAACTTTACTGACTCTGAATTTGAATCATCTGATTCCTATGAATCAAAACTCTCATCTGAAGAAGAGTCGGCATGTGCATGCTCATCATCTCAGACAGGTGGAAGAATGAAGGTGTTTGCATGCGGTTGAGGAGTTGCATGCGAGACACTTCCCTCGAATTGGACACTTCGCTCAATGATGATCTAGTTCGAGGAAAGATAAATAATCCTATATCCCTTCACACTGTCGAGGTATCCAACAAACATACAATCACTGCTATGTGGATCAAGTTCCTTCCTCTTTTCAGAGGGAATCCAGGCCCATTCATGTGAACCAAATATGGGAAAGTGGGTCACTTCAGGTTTGAGGCCGCTCCAAGCCTCATAGGGGGTCTTATCGTTGACATATCTATGGGGAGATCTATTTTGGCTGTATATTGCACAATTAAGTGCTTCGGCCCATACTCTTTGTGGTAGTGACTTTGCATGAAACATGTAAGAGGCCATCTCCTTTAGAGATATGTTTTTTTGCTCAGTGACTCCGTTTTGCTACGGAGTATAGGGAACTTTGTGCTGCAAATGAATCCCTGCCTCATGGTAAATATTATGGATCTCATGATTTACATAATCTCCTACATTATCAATTTAGAGGACTTTGATCTTCTTTTTGAACTATGTCTCAACCAAGGCTTTGAAATCTTTGAGGTGTTGAAAGACCTCGGATTTTTGCCTGAGAAAGTAGATCCAAGTAAAACGTGAGAAGTTGTCAACAAAAATGAGAACAAACCTTTATTTGTTGATCGATGGATGCGGAAAAGGACCCATGAGGTCACTATCGATCAGATCTAAAGGTGCAGAAGCTCGTTGAGACTTTACTTTGTTGAATTTTTCTTGAGGGTGTTTTCTGAGAACACATCCCTCACATAATCCCTTGGAGAAATGGATGTCTAGTATACAATCAACTAATATTTCTTTCTAAGTTGTTGCATGTATCTGAAATTCAAATGTCCAAACCTTTTGTGTCATATCCTACTACTTTCATCAACATAGTAAGCAGTAAAGCATAACCAGGTTCAATGAATTCATAAAAAGTATACAATATAGACTGATGATTTACCTCACCAATAACAACCCTGGACTTGATTTGCATGTCATATATATCCATGAAATTTGGTGTGAAGATTAATTTCTTTCCAATGATAGAATTCGTCATCTGATACATAGAGAAGAGGTTGACAGAAAGTTTGGGAACGTGCAACACATTCTCGAAGCTTCCATTGGTGAGTTCAATCCTTCCTTTGTCGGTGAATTCAATAGAAGAGTTGTCCCCCATCAGAATAGGAGGAAATTTTCATGCATCCAAAGACAAATATACTTATTTTAAGGCAATCATGTGTTTTGATGCTCCTGAATCCATGATCCAAGCATCGAGAGAGGACTTGATGGAAATCAAGGCATGGCAAGAATTGTCTTTCTTGGAATTCAGATCTTATGGCTCCTTCTTCTTGGCACCCTCGGGGATGCAATCTCCAAAGTTATTTTGCTGAAGTATTTGAGACATAATATTTATTTTTTCATGCATGCAGATTCTGGATGCAATCCTTTGTGAAAGTACGTGCATTTCTCCCCTTTTCTTCCCTTTTCCCCTTTGGATCTGTAGGCATTAGTGAAGGGTTTTGTGTACCCTTCCTTCTTTGTATGTGCATGAGATTTTCGTTTATATTTATCTTTAGATTTCTGATATTTGTGCCTTCCATCATACACAGTGAGTGCATGCACCCTTGGGCCTTTGATTGCGCCCATGTTGATGAGCTTGGTTTTCTCTTGTGTCAGGGATTCAATGAATTCCTCAAGAGAAGGAATCTTCCAGGTGGCTCCAAAGGTGAATCTAAAAATATGGAATGTGGATACAAACATAGATAATTTAGGACCAAGTTTGGAGAGAATGGTGAGAACCATTTGTTTCTCCTCTGATTTATCAACCCCGCAAGATTTGAGTTGCGACAATAAATCCTTGATTTTTGTAAAGAAATATTGGATATTATTGAAGCTTTTTGGATCAAATGTGAGAAGATCCACCTCCATCATGTGTCCCCTCATCTCATATTGTTTTCCAAATATCCCTTCCAAGGTGTTATAGTCTTCATTGAGAGTCTTACAGGAAGATATGTGAAAAAGGAGATCGGGAGAAATAAGACTACAAATTGTTTCGAGTGCCTCATCCATGCGATTTAAGTACTTGGATTTTTCTATGGCTGATGTCAGTTCTGTATCTGTATTCAAGGTTAACCTGTAAAACCCTCTGTTTCATATATGTATGGCTATTTTCTTCTTCCATGCAAAATAGTTGTAAGGTGTAAGAATGAATTCTTTTTGGAAATCCATTTTACCGCTGTCTTCAATCTTTTGTACCTGCAAAAGTTTTTGGTGTAGATTTTTATTATAAGTCCATCGGATCTGATACCATGTAAATGTGTTGAAACCATACATAATATATCTATATAAAAAATAATACACACATTTGTCTAGAGAATTGGAGAAAGAAGAAGAAGGAGAGAAAGAATTCTCATTAACCATTGTGAATAATGAATAATTTACACATGTTATACTCTATATAACTCAATGAGTGCGCACTAGAGGAGAACCAATGTGCCATAGTGGTGGTATAGAGTGATATGGACACACACCATCAGTTACGGGAGTGAATTTCCACCTAGCCTAGTCTCTCAGGTAGTTACAGGAGTGAACTGCCACCTAGTTGAGTTAACTAGTAAACTAGTCTTCAGTTAACTGACTGAAGATACAATAGTGAGGAGTTAACTTGGGGAATCAAGGGTAATGCTCCATTTTGGTGATTATCCCAAGGAAAGTTTGAATTATCATGGTGATGATCCCAATGTTGCATGGTGACAAAACCAATGCAACATCTAAACTCAACTCAACTAGTCAAATTGAAGTGTCAACCGAAAGAGAATATTCTCTAGGTGGAATATTCTCCCCTAAAATATAGGAGACTGAATAATGACTAATTATGATTAATAAAAAAGGAAAAACCTTAGGAAAAATAAATCCTAGGTGTGTATGAAGTAATTCCAACAGTCTATACAATGGGAAAAAGTCCTTCGCAACATCTAATGAGTCCTCTTTTATAATACAAGAGAGACTCTTCAGCTCTTGTGACTGTTCACTTCATTTTCCCTTTGATTTTTCATTTTACATTTTGAATTTCTTTTA
>ML787444.1:589861-612733 GCA_009831015.1 Picea engelmannii | reverse complement strand
TTGCAAAGAACTCAACCTTCCATTCGAAGACTAAGAATATACAGTTGAGGTACCACTTCATACGATTCACCTTGGAAGATGGACAATTGAAGATGGAGAAGATACACACTAGCCAAAATCCTGCAGACATGTTAACAAAGGGAGTAACCAGGGAGAAACTGAGTTCTTTCTTAGTTTCAGTTGGTCTTCAAGAATGAAGATGAAGATGAGAAATTTTCCAGGTCCAAGAAGGTTCAGAGTCTATCATATACAACAGCGGTGGAGTTGTTGAAATCAGTCTCCAAGTGGGAGATTGTTGGTTGTGGAGCCTGATTATCTTCCTGATTCAGAGGTCCTTGATTTCAGCCATGTTTATACCCCATGAAGTATTTACACCCTAGAAGTATGTACACTCTTCCATGCGGGGGAGTGCAGAGGGGGGGTACCCCCTCTGCGGGGTCTGGGGGCAAGTGGGCCCCCAGCAGGGGTTCGGGGGCAAAGCCCCCAAAGCAAAAATTGCCTTATAAAAGTATATTGTAATTTCATTGTAAATCTGGACTGTTCATTATAAGGTCGCAGATCTAACGGTAGAGATTATGTTAGGGTTTTTTTCCCTAGAAGGCAACCCTCTTTTATGAGGGAAATGTATTGCGGCTATGGTTGATGGTGAATATTGTATTCTGAGAGAGGAGACTATGAGAGAAAGAAGAGGAAGTTACAATGGGTTTTGCTATAGGTTGTATCCCTTCATTTGCTGGATAATAATAAAGGAAGGACCTGGAAATTTCTCTGGTGGACATAGCCCACACTAGGTGAACCACGTAAATTTGTGTCTCTCTTGTATTGTGTGTCTTCTGTGTTTTGTTTCTGCATTTGTTTTATTTTATTGCTCCGCGGTCCTGTTTTTCTAACAGTCACGAAGTAATCCTAGCCATCGATCGAAGGATAGATAGGTGGAAACAGATAAGAAGATTCACAAAATCATGAATCAAAAAGAATTGCGTTGAGTAGTTAGGAAATATCGTGAAGCGCGAAGAAGATATCAGTCGTTGGTTGTGGATCATTGAGAATCGTTGATCTGATCCAAGGATTTTGCGTATTCGGACTTTGGAAAAATCGCGAAGAGCAGAGTGCAGATAACGCGAAGTGTGAAGTCACGAAGCACCTGGAGCTAAGACTCGTTCATAGCCTGAAGTCGCATCGAGAGGGGATGGTAAGAGGAGCTAGCGCCCATTTCATAAGAATTTTCCAATTCAAGTTCAAAGAGTTTAGCGATGGTTGTAGTTGAAACGTTAAAAGCCTGGAGTCTGGAGCGCCTAGGAGGTTTAGCCCCAGGTCATAACTCGAGGTCACATGGAGAGGGGGGACTAACCCATAGAGCTAGCACCTAATCATTAAAGATTAAAAAAAAAAAGGTGACATGACCTCAACAGGAGCCCGTGGGTTTCATACGACCTACGCCATAGGTGAAAGGGAATGTTTTAAGTTGAATTGGGTTCCAGTAGGGACCCGAATAGATAATTTAGCTCAACATTTGAACGATCCTTGACTGGGCAGTCTATATCAAGTGGCATCAAAGCTTATTTTTGCTTGTAGACAACAGGAAAAAGAGGAAAGGAGGTAAAGGAGATAGTCTGATACCATCATTTGGTATCAGAAGATAAATTTCACCTGTAGGCAACAGGTGAAGGAGGAGATAGAGTACTGATGCTCTTTGAAGACTGTTGCAAGGTGTGACGCAAATGGTAGATAAACAGGAGGGATAAATATAGAAAATATGGATACTAAAGGCCATAAGTGTGGTCGAAGAGGAGATCATCAGAAGAAAAGAATAATAGGAATTGACAAGGAGCTCATAGACTTAAGAGAAATAATGGAACAACTGACATTGAAGATACAACAAGAAGAAAAAGTACACTAGAGGTATGAATGGCCTCTGAACAGGAAGGTAAAATGGCCTGTTCAAAAGTTGTTGGCCATAAAGCAACAACAGGAGTTGAGGAGGTGGCTGAGGGAAGTTGAAAACCTCAGTGACATAGAGGAGAAAGTGGTTTACATATGTGAACCATAGATTGGGAGGAACCTCAATGATGAGGAGGAGGTGAGATCAATTAAAGGTCTCATAGACTGCTAGGAGGGAAGAGATAAATTTTCAAATTACTAGGTGGGAAATGAGACGAGATCAATGGAGGATCTCATAGAATGCCAAGAGGGCAGTGATGGAAATTTAAATTTCCATTGGGGCAATGAGATGAGATCAATTGAGGATCTCATAGACTGTCAGGAGGGTAGAAGAGAAATCCAAGATTTCTAGCTTGAAAGGGAAGAAGAGAGGAGACTACATGAAGTTCTCATGAAATTAGCTTAGAATTCATATCAGCAAGGAGAGTTTATGGAGGGGGATCAGAAATGAATTATGATCATTGGGGGAATTGATATATTCCTTCCAAGTAGTCCATCATATACTAGCACAAGTGTTGGATATGAGGAGGTGGTGCAACAAGAATCCAAGAAAGAGGCCATGTGGCCAATTTTTTTTAAAGATAATTGTGTCTGTGATGCAAGTACAACAGAGTAAAGACAACTAGAAAGGAATGTCAAAGAAGAGAAGGAGGATTAGACATTGATGTATGCCCCAACAGAAAAAGAGGAGAATTCAGATGAATTTATCACTTAATGAGAGCAAGATCTGAAGATGTTGGAGGATTGGTTGAACAATCAAGGACCAAAAAAGGACTTCCAAGATGTAGTCATGCAAAGGGAGACAATCATGCATCTTGCAGGAGAAGAGCATTCACTCGAATTCCTCAAAAAATTCGGCCTGGGAGCTAAACAAGATATGACTGAAGCAATGGAGCTTGCAACAGAAGAGGACGCATAAAACATAGATTTTGTTGAGCTGTATGAGGAACTGGAAGCCTTGGAGAGAAGGGTGATAGTGAAAATAATGCACATCTAACATGATAAGTTGGAAATAGGTGGAAGAGCACACCAACCTGGGGAGCAACTGGAGGAAGCTGAAGATATGCCAACATAGGAGATGACAAAATTCAATATGTCAAAGGAGGAAGATGACCAAAAAATCAATGGTGAGAATACAGAACTGGATTCTACAACAAAGTGGCTAGATAGTGCCACAGGAGATGAATATGAACATGAAGAATTGAAAACTACATCAGTAGCAAGAGGAGAAGAGCATCCAGAGGAATTGCTCAAATTTGAGAAAGGGATAACTATAAAATGAAAACCTACAATAGAGGAGGAAGAAAAGGATAGCATGGATCTTGTTGATCTATGTGAAGAGATGGAGGCCCTAGAGAGAAGGGTAAACATGCAAAGGCATCTCATCCAACAAATTAAGTTGGAAATTTATGGAGAGAAGATGCAACAAAGCATACTACAGGGGGAGAGCCAGTCAGTGGAACATTTGGATAAGATAAAGAGATTGATGTTGGAAGAATCCCAAGAAGTCATCAGCAGAGAATGATGGAACAAAAGAGAACCTATAGGAGCAATAGAGACGAAAAAGCAGCAAGGAAAAGGAGCAGATGAACAACTCCAAGTTCAAGTATGGGACCCTGGAGGATCACAACAGCATAACATAGGGATCCCTGAGAAGGAGATCATGATTTTCCTATCCGTGGAGTATGATGTAGGAACATCATTAGAAAGAACACATGGAGGGAAAGCGCAACGCCCTAGATCTCCTTTGAATCACTTCAGAATATGAAACGATGGAGTTTCCTGCGGAATCCTTTTGGAACTGATTGAAAAACTGAAGAAGATCAACTGCTTGGGAGCTGAATGATCATGAGTGACCTGGGATTTTCACTCATATATATTTAATGTAACATAAATCAAGTAGAATTTAGTTTTTTCTCGAGTAGACGAGTAATCGGCTGGGGGGGGGGGGCGGAACCCTAGGAACCTTATGGTAGAAGTAGGAATATTGTACACCCAAATGAGGTTGTTGAATATGGGGATATTTGAAACTATTAGGAGAAGAAAATGTGTTGAGACTCTATAGCAGTCTAGCTTTTGTAAACGCTTGTATAGACATTCATCTTAATATAAAGAAATCAACTTTTCCTGCATAAGAAATTTTTGTGTGTTTATGTGTATCGGATGAATGCTATCTATGTGTGTTTATGCATGTTGTAGATGCATGATAGGTTTCATATGTAGTAGGAAGATATATTCCTCTATATTTTTTGAGTTTGAAATATCATTCTAGATTTTTAGGCTGTGCAAGGAGTGCACAATAGAACATTGGAACTTTTGTAGCCTGTGCAAGGAGGGCTCATATGAACTCTGTGGAGTTAGAAAGGAATGTGCCAGGAGGGTGCACCAGAGTGAGAACAACTTAGGGGAAACCTCAAGGTTGATGAATACCTTAGAGGAGAAAATATGAAAAGAAAGCACAAAGATATAGAGTCACTAAGAACTCTGTAGAGCTCTACCAGAAGAGCATTGATCAAGTGCAAGGGTACACTAGGAAAACTCTGTTTTGAGTTCAAGGAGAGAAGTGTCAAGGAGAATACACCCTAGAGTTACTGAACAATCTGGTAGACATAAAAGAGATATATTTAAGATTTGATGAACACTCTGAAGTAAAGGATCTTCTAAGAGGGATTTAGTGAGCACAAGGAGTGCACATAACCAATACCTTTATGAAGTGTTGGGAAATTGAAGGAAATAGAGTTGTTGAACACTCTGTAAGAGAGCTCTACAAGTGTGCATTGAGTGAACACAAGGAGTGCATTATTGAACCTGAAAGAGTCCAGGGTTCAGGAGGAATACCTGTGCAAGGTGTGCACCAGGATAATTCTTAGATGAAGTGTTGAAATCTTGAAGCCGTATGAAGGCTCAGTCAAGCGCAAGGAGTGCACGAAGAAGAAAATTGATTCCAGGTTAGAGAAGCTCTGGAGGCGTAGTGCAAAGTTGCACGTAGAGCACAAGGGTGCGCAGGGCCGAGATTAAATTTTATTGCCAAGCTCAGGAGGACGAGCACAAAATGTGTCAGGAGAGAATCAAAAAGTCTTTGGAAAGATGTCGAAGGGATGAGTCCCTTAGAGATTTGAATAAGAAAAATATTAGGAGGAATAGTGCCATTGTGCACAGAGTCACTGCAAAAAGTGCAGAAGGTCGAGAGAAGTTCAATCAGTGGACTATGATTCAAGCGCAAAGAGTGCGTAGAAGAGGACATATTCCAAGTCCTAAAGATTGGTAGGAAAAGCACAAGTCAAAACTCAAAGTATCCGGGCTCGCAAGAGGAGGTTCAGAAACCGAACCTTTGGAAATTATCGAGAAATCCTTGATTCGAAGGAAAGCGTAGTGACATCATAGGAGAATGATAAAACAACCATTGGATTGGCTGCAGAGACAGATTTGGACCATTGAATCCATGTCTAGACATCCAAGGGAGCGCACTGAGGAGAGGAACAGATCCCATCCTTCAGATCTGGGCACGGAGGACCAACAACCATTGGATCCAGAGCATATCGTCAACTTCAGGAAGAGCCACTTTAGAGGATTTTAAGTTTCGAGCTTGAAAAAATCCTTAAGCTCGAAGTAGCAGAGAAGATCTCAGTCATCCATCAGTTGGAGACATGTGGTGAAAGATCAGAAGATCCGGGAGATAGAGCTTCGAGAAATTATAAAGAGTAGAGTGCAAACTTTATGAAGTCGTGAAGCAAAAAGAAAAGATCTAGACTATTGGATACATAAGGGTATGTGGAAAATATCCACACACACACTCTGAGGAAAGGAGGAAGAACGCAGGTGAGCGTGTTGACTTTTCAAAGTCTGAAGTCATGAAGGAATCCTAATCATCGATCAGAGGACAGATACATGGCAATAGATAAGCAGATTCTCAGAATCGTGAATTAGAAGAACTGCGTCGAGCAGTTAGAAAATATCACGAAGAAGATCTCAGCTGTTGGATGTGGATCATTGAGAACCATTGATATGATTTGAGGAATTCGTGTATTCGAACTTTGTGGAAATCATGAAGAGGAGAGTGTAGATAACACAAAGAGCAAAGTCGCAAAGCGCCCAGAGCTAAGACTTAGTTATAGCCCGAGGTCTCATTGGGAGGAGCTGGTAAGAGGAGCTAGCACCCATTTCATAACAATTCACCAATTCAGGTTCTGAGAGTTTGGCAACAGCTGCAGTTGAAACGGTCGAAGTATGGAGTCTGGAGTGCCTAGTAAGTTTAGCCCTGGGTCATAACCCGAGGTCACATGGTGAGAGGGGCTTAGCCCAGAGAGCTAGCACATGATCATTAAAGTTTAAAAAAGAAATGGGACAGGAGCTTATCAGGAGCCCATGGGTTTCATACAACATGTGCCAGAGGTGAAAGGGATTGTGTTAAGTTGAATTGGGTTCCAGCAAGGACCCGAAGAGATAATTCATCTCAGTGTTTAAATGATCCTTGATCGAGAGGTCACACAACCCCGAGGATAGAGGGGTCATGATCTGCATCAAGTGGTATCCGAGATGATTTTTTCTTGTAGACAGTAGGGAAAAGAGGAAAGGAGATAAATGAAATGGTTTGATACCATCAAGTGGTATCAGAAGTTGAAGTTCTCCTGTAGAGAACAAGTGAAGGAGGAGACAGAGTATTGATGCTCTTTGAAGACTGTTGCAAGGTGTGCAACAAATGGTAGATAACCAGGAGGGATGAAGACAAAAAATATGGCTACTGAAGGCCATGAGTAAGGTCAAAGAGGAGACCGCCAGAAGAAAATAAAGAAAGGAATTGACAAGGAGCTCATAGACTTAAGATAAAGAATGTAATATTTGACATTGATGATACAACAAGAAGCAAAAGTACACTGGAGGTATGAATAGCCTCTGAACAAGAAGGTAAAATGGCCTGCTCAAAATTTGTTGGCCATAAAGAAGCAATAGGAGTTAAGGAGGTGGCTGAGGGAAGTTGAAAACCTCAGTGACATAGAGGAGGAAGTAGTTTACATCTATGAAACAAAGATTGGGAGGAACCTCAGTGATGAAGAGGAGGTGAGATCAATTAAAGGTCTCATAGATTGTCATGAGGGTAGAGATGATTTTTCAAATTGCCAGGTGGGCAATGAGATGAGATCAATGGAGGATATCATAGACTGCTAGGAGGGAAGTGATGAAAATTTAAATTTCCAGGGGGGAAATGAGATGATATCAATTGAGGATCTCATAGACTACCAGGAGGGTAGAAGATAATTCCAATATTTCCAGGTGGAAAGGGGTGAAGAGAGGAGACTACCTGAAAGTCTCATGAACTCAACTGAGAATTCATATCAGCAAGGAGAGTTGATGGAGGGGGATAAAAAATGAATTATGATCGTTGGGGGAATTTAGATATTCCTTCCAAGTAGTACAACAGAGACTAGCACAAGTGTTGCATATGAGGAGGTGGTGCAACAAGAATCCAAGAAAGAGGCCATGAGGCCAAATGATTTTAAAGCTAATTATGTCTGTGATGCAAGTACAATAGAGGAAAGACAAATAGCAAGGAATGTCAAAGAAGAGGAGGATAAGACACTAATGTTTTCCCCAACAAAAAAAAAGGATAATTCAGATGAATTACTCACTCAATGGGAGAAAGAGTTGAAGATGTTGGAGGATTGGTTAAACAATCCAGGACCATAAAAGGAATGCCAAGATGTAGTCATGCAAAGGGAGACACTCATGCATATTGTAGGAAAATAACATTCACTCGAATTTTTAAAAACTTTCAGCCTATGAGATGAACATGAGATGACTACGACAATGAAGCCTGCAACAAAAGAGGAAGCAAACAACATACATTTTGATGAGCTATATGAGAAACTGGGAGCCTTGGAGAGAAGGGTGATGGTGCAAAGCATGCACATCCAACAAGGTAAGCTGGAAATAGGTGAAAGAGCATACCAACCTAGGGAGAAACTGGAGGAAGCTAAAGATATGCCAACATAGGAGATGAAAGAAGTCAATCTTCTAGAGGAGGAAGCTAAGCAAAAACTCAGTGGTGACACTGCAGAACTGGAGTCTGCAACAGAGTGACCAGATAGTGCCATAGGGGATGAATATGAACATGAAGAATTGAAAACTACATCAGTAGTAGGAGGAGAAGAAAATTTATAGGAATGGCTTGAATTTGAGCAAGAGATAATTGTAGAATGCGAAACTACAACAGAGGAGGAAGAAACATATATCATGAATCTTGTTGATTTTTTGAAGAGATGGAGGCCCTAAAGAGAAGCGTAAATATGCAAAGGCATCTCATCCAACAAATTAAGTGGGAAATTTATGGAGAGAATATGCAACAGAGCATACTGCAGGGGGAGAGCCAGCCAATGGACCAGTTGAATAAATAAATAGAGGAGATAAAGAGATTGATGCTTGAAGTAGCCCAAGAAGTCATCAACAAAGAAGGATGCAATAGAAGAGGACCTGCAGGAGCAGCAGGGCAGAAGAAGCAGCAGGGCAGAAGAAGCAGCAAGGAAAAGGAGCATATGAACATCTCCAATTTCAGGTATGGGATCATGAAGGATCTCAACAATATAACAGAGGGAGCCATGAGCAGGAGCTCATGTTTTTCCCAATCATGGAGTATGATGAAGGAGAAACATCGAAAAACACACATGGAGGGACATCTTAGGCCCTAATGTGCCTTTGAATCACTTCAGAATATGAAACAATGGCATTTCCTGCATAATCATTTTGGAACTGATTGAAAAACTAAAGAAGATCAAATGCTTGGGAGCTGAATGATCATGAGTGACATGGTAGTTTCACTCATATATATTCAATGTAACGAAAATCAAGTAGCAGTTAGTTTTTTATTGAGTAGACGAGTAGTCGAGGGGGGAACCCTAGGAACCTTTTGGTAGAAGTAGCAATATTGTATGCCCAAATTAGGCTGTTGAACATGAAGGATAGTTGAAACTGTTAGGATAAGAAAAAGCATTGAGAATATGTAGCAGTCCAACTTTTGTAAACACTTGTACAGACATTCATCTTAATAGAAAGAAATCAACTTTTCCTGCATATGAACTTTCTGTGTGTTTATGTGTATCGGATGAATGTTATCAATGTGTGTTTATGTATTTTGTAGATGCATGATAGGTTTCATCTACAGTAGGAAGATAAATTCCTCTATATTTTCTGAGTTTGAAATATCATTTTGGATTATTTAGGCTGTGTAAGGAGTGCACAACAGAATATTGGAAGTTTTGTAGCATGTGTAAGGAGGGCGCATCTGAACTCTTTGGATTTAGAAAATAATGTGATAGGAGGGCACACTAGAGTGAGAACAACTTAGGGGAAACCTTAATGTTTCTGAATACCTTAGAGGGGAATCTGTGCAGATAAATCACAGAGATACAGAGTCACTCAGAACTCTATAGAGCTCTGTCAGGTGGGCATCGAGCAATTGCAAGGGTACACCAGGATAAATCTATTTTGAGTTCAAGGAGAGAAGTGCCAAAGAGAAGACACCCTAGAGTTATTGAACACTCTGGTAGATAGACACTAGATATATTTCAGAGTTGTTGAACACTCTAAAGGAAAGGCTCTGCCAGGAGGGATTTTAGCGAGTAGAAGGAGTGCACAAAACCATTACCTTTATGAAGTGAAATATCAGTAGATCCAGGAGATAGAGCTCTGGGTAATTACAAAGAGTAGGGTGAAAACTTTGTGAAGTCATGAAGCACGAAGAAAAGATCTGGACCGTTGGATCCAAAAGGGTACATGGAAAAGATCCACACACACACTCTGAGGAAAGGAGGAAGAACAAAAATGAGTGTGATGACTTTTCGAAGTCCAAAGTCACAAAGGAATTCTAGTCGTCGATCAAAGGATAGATACGTGGCAACAGATAATCATATTCATAGAATTGTGAATCGAAAGAACTGTTTCAAGCAGTTAGAAAATACCGTGAAGTGCAGAGAAGATCTCAGTTGTTGGTTGTGGATCATTGAGAGTCGTTGATCTGATCTGAGGATTTCGCGTATTCAAGATTCAGGAAAATTGTGAAGAGCAGAGTGCAGATAACATGAAGCGCAAAGTCATGAAGTGCATGGAGCTAAGACTCGGGCATTTCTCGAGGTCATGTTGAGAGGGGATGGTAAGAGGAGCTAGTGCCCATTTCATAAGAATTCGCCAATTCGGGTTCAGAGAGTTTGGTGATAGCTGCAGTTGAAATGAATGAAGCCCAGAGTCTAGAGCATCCAGGAGGTTTAGCCCTGGGTAATAACCTGAGGTCACATGGAGATAAGGGCTTAACCCAGAGAGCTAGCGCGTGATCATTAAAGTTAAAACAAAAAGGGGATAGGAGCTCAGCAGGATCTTGTGGCTTTCATCTGACTTGCACCAAAGGTGAAAGGGACCTTGTTAAGTTGAATTGGCTTCCAGCAGGGACCCGAAGAGATAATTCAGCTCAGCATTTGAACAATCCTTGACCAGTTGGTCATGCATCCCTGAGGAGAGAGAGGGTTGTTCTGCATCAAGTGGTATCCAAGCTGATTTTTTCTTGTAGACAACAGGAAAAAGAGGAAAGGAGATAAAGGAGACAGTCTGATACCATCAAGTGGTATCAGAAGTTGAAGTTTTCTTATAGACAACAGGTGAAGGAGGAAACAGATTATTGATGCTCTGTGAATATTTTTGCAAGGTGTGCTACAAATGGTAGATAACTAGGAGGGATGAAGACAAAAAATATGTCTAATGAAGGCCATAAGTGTGGTCGAAGAGGAGACCACCAGAAGAAAAGAAAAACAAGAATTGACAAGAAGATCGTATACTTAAGAGAAATAATGGAACAACTAACATTGAAGATACAACAAGAATCAAAACTACACTGGAGGTATGAATGTCCTTTGAAAAACAAGGTAAAATGGCCTATTCAAAAGTTGTTGGCCAGAAAGCAACAAAAAAAGTTAAGGAGGTGGCTGAGGGAAGTTGAAAACCTCAGTGACATAGAGGAGGAAGTGGTTTACATCTGTGAACTAGAGATTTGGAGGAACCTTAGTGATGAGGAGGAGGTGAGATCAGTTAAAGGTCTCATAGACTGCCAGGAGGGTAGAGATAAATTTTCAAATTTCCAGGTGGGCAATGAGACGAGATCAATGGAGGATCTCATAGACTACCAAGAGGGAAGTGATGGAAATTTAAATTTTCAGGGGAGAAATAAGATGATATCAATTGAGGATATCATAGACTTCTAGGAGGGTAGAAGAGAAATCCTATATTTCCAGGTGCAAAGGGAAGAAGAGAGGAGACTACCTGAAAGTGTCATGAAATCAACTGAGAATTCATATTACCAAGGAGAGTTGCTGGAGGGGGATCATAAATGCATTTTGATCATTGGGGGAATTCAAATATTCCTACCAAGTAGTCTAGAAGAGACTAGAACAAGTGTTGCATATGAGGAGGTGGTGCAACAAGAATCCAAGAAAGAGGCCATGAGATGAACAACTCCAATTTCAGGTATGGGACCTTGGAGAATCTCAATAGCATAGCAGAGGGAGCCATGAGAAGGAGCTCATGATTTTCCTAGCCATGGAGTATGATGCATGAGAATCATTAGCAAGCACATGTGGAGGGACAACTCAATGCCCTAGTGTGCCTTTGAATCACTTCAGAACATGGAAATATGGTGTTTCCTGCGGAATTGTTTTGGAACTGATTGAAAAACTGAAGAAGATCAAATGCTTGGGAGATGAATGATCACGATTGAATTGGGAGTTTCACTCCTATATATTTAATGTAATGGAAATCAAGTAGCAGTTAGTTTTTTCTTGAGTAGACGAGTAGTCGGGGGGGAAACCCTAGGAACCTTCTGGTAGAAACATGAATATTTTACACCCAAATGAGGTTGTTGAACATGGAGGATAGTTGAAACTATTAGGAGAAAAAGTGTTGAGACTCTATAGTAGTCCATATTTTGCAAACGCTTATACAAACATTCATCTTAATAGAAATAAATTAAATTTTCCTGCATAAGAACGTTTTGTGTGTTTATGTGTATCAAATGAATGTTATGTGTGTGTGTTTATGTATGTTGTATATGCATGATAGGTTTCATCTGTAGTAGGAATATAGATTCTTCTATATTTTTTGAGTTTGAAATATCATTCTGGATTCTTTAGGCTGTGCAAGGAGTGTACAATAGAACATTGGAAGTTTTGTAGCCTGTGCAAGGAGGGAACATATTAACTCTGTGGAGTTAGAAAAGAACATGCTAGAAGGGCGCACCAGAGTGAGAACAACTCAGGGGAAACCTCAAGGTTGATGAATACCTTAGAGGGGAAACTGTGCAGAGAAAACACAAAGATACAATGTCACTGAGAACTTTGTAGAGCTCTACCAGGAAGGCATCAAGCAAGTGCAAGGGTACACCAGGAGAACTTTGTTTCGAGTTCAAGGAGAGAAGTCTCAAGTAGAAGACAACCCAGAGTTACTGAACACTCTAGTAGACTGAAAAGAGAGATATTTCAGTGTTTTTGAACACTCTGAAGGAAATGATTTGTCAGGAGGGATTTTAGCGAGTACAAGGAGTGCACATAACCAATACCTTTCTGAAGTGTTGGGGAATTGAAGGAAACAAAGTTACTCAACACTCTCTAGGAGAGATTTGCAAGCATGCATTTAGTGAATGCAAGGAGTGCATTATTCAATTTGAAAGAGTTCATGGTTCGAGAGGAAGACCTGTCCAAGGAGTGCAGCAGGAAAATGCTTAGATGAAGTGTTGAAATCTTGAAGCCATTTGAAGGCTCATTCAAATGCAAGGAGTGGGCGTAGAAGTGAATTGATTCCAAGTTCAAGAAGCTCAGGAGGAGTAGTGAAAATATGGACGTAGAGTGAAAGGGTTCACTAGGGATGAGATTAAATTTCCTTACCAATCTCAGGAGGATGAGCATAGAATGTCCCAGGCGGGCACCAGAAAGTATTTGGAAAGACGTAGAAGGGCCGAGTCCCTTAGAGATTTGAGTAAGAAAAAGCTCAGGAGGAATAGTGCCATTGTGCACAGAGTCTCTGGAAAAACTGCAGAAGGCCAAGAATAGTTCAATTGGTGGACTGTTATTCAAGCGCAAAGAGTGCATAGAAGCAGAGATATTCCAAGTCCCAAATCTCAGGAGGAAAAGCGCAAGTCGAGACTCAAAGTAGTCGAGCTCACAGGAGGAGGTTCAAAAACCAAACATTTGGAAATTATCGAGAAATACTTCATTCGAAGGAAGGCGTAGGGGCTTCAGAGGAGAAACCTACCACATCCATTGTATTAGCTGCAGAGACATATCTGGACCATTGAATCCACGTCCAAACATCCAAGGGAGCCTGCTAAGGAGAGGAATAGATCCCATCCATCAAATCTGGGTGCAGAGGACCAATAGTCATTAGATCCAGAGCATATCATAAAATTAGGGAAGAACCACTTTGGAGGATTTGAAGTGTTGAGCTTCGAAAACTCCCTAAGCCCGAAGTAGCAAAGAATATCTCAGTCATCCATCAGTTGGAGACACGTGGTGAAATATCAGAAGATCTGGGAGATAGAGCTCCAGGAAATTAGAAATAGTAGAGTAGGAACTTTGCGAGGTCGTGAAGCATGGAGAAAATATATGGACCGTTGGATCCATAAGGGTACGTGGAAAATATCCACACACACACTCTAAGGAAAGGAGGAAGAATGCAAGTGAGCGTGTTGATTTTTTGAAGTCCAAAGTCATGAAGTAATCCTAACTGTCGATCGGAGTAGAGATACGTGGAAAAATATAAGAAGATTCACAAAATCGTGAATCAGAAGAACTCCGTCAAGAATTTAGCAAATATCACGAAGTGCGAATAAGATCTCAGACGTTGGTTGTGGATCATTGAGAACTGTTGATTTGATTTGAGGATTTCGCGTATTCGGTCTTTGGGAAAATCGTGAAGAGAAGAGTGCAGATAACATGAAGCATGAAGTCATGAAGCACTTGGATATAATACTCGATCATAACTCGAGGTCGCATTGAGAGGGGTTGGTAAGAGGAGATAGCGCCCATTTCATAAGAATTCACCAATTCGGGTTCAGAGAGTTTGGCGACAACTGTAGTTGAAACGACCAAAGCCTAGAGTCCATAATGCCTAGGAGGTTTAGCCCCAGGTCATAAACCAAGGTCACATGGAGAGAGGGGCCTATCCTAGAGAGCTAATGCCTGATCATTAAAGTTTAAAAAAAAGGGGACAAGAGCTCAGCAGGAGCCCGTGGGTTTCATACAACCTGAGGCAGAGGTGAAAGGGCCTGTGTTAAGTTGAATTGGGTTCCAACAGGGACCCAAAGAGATAACTCAGCTTAGTGTTTGAACAATCCTTGACTGAGAGGCCACACAACATCGAGGAGAGAGGGGGGGGTCTGCATCAAGTGGTATCAGAGCTAATTTTTTCTTGTAGACAACAGGAAAAAGAGGAAAGGAAACAAAGTAGATAGTCAGATACCGTCAAGTGGTATTAGAAGCTGAAGTTCACCTGTAGACAACAGGTGAAGGAGGATACATAGTATTCATGATTTGTGAATACTGTTGCAAGGTGTGAAACAAATGGTAGATAACCAGGAGGGATGAAGACAAAAAATATGGATATTGAAGGCCATAAGTGTGGCCATAGAGGAGACCACCAAAAGAAAATAAAAATAGGAATTGACAAGGAACTCATACACTTAAGATAAAGAATGGAACAAATGACATTGAATATACAAAAAGAATAAAATGTACACTAGAGGTACGAATGGCCTTTGAACAGGAAGGTAAAATGGCCTATTCAAAATTTGTTGGCCAGAAAGCAGCAACAAGAGTTGAGGAGGTGGTTGAGGGAAGTTGAAAACCTCAGTGAAAAAGAGGAAGTAGTTTACATCTGTGAACTAGAGATTGGGAGGAACCTCAGTGATGAGGAGGAGGTGAGATCAGTTAAAGGTCTCATAGACTGCCAGGAGGGTAGAGATGAATTTTCAAATTTATAGGTGGGAAATGAGACGAGATCAATGGAGGATCTCATAGAATGCCAAGAGGGAAATGATGGAAATTTAAATTGACAGGGGGGAAATGAGATGAGATCAATTGAGGATCTCATAGAATTCCAGGAGGGTAGAAGAGAAATCCAAGATTGTCAGGTGGAAAGGGGAGAAGAGAGGAGACTATCTGAAAGTCTCATGAGCTCAACTGAGAATTTATATCAGCAAGGAGAGTTGATGGAGGGGGGATCAAAAATGCATTCTAATCATTGGGGGAATTTAGATATTACTTCCAAGTACTCCAACAAAGATTAGCAAAAGTGTTTCATAGGAGGAGGTGGTGCAAAACGAATCCAAGAAAAAGGCCATGAGGCCAAATGATTTTAGAGATAATTGTGTCTATGATGCAAGTACTGTCAAAGACTGTCAAAGAAGAGGAGGAGGAGCAGACACTGATGTTTTCCCCAACATAAAAAGAGGAGAATTCAGATGAATTTCTCACTCAATGGGAGCAAGAGTTGAAGATGTTGGAGGATTGTTTGAACAATCCATGACTAGAAAAGGACTGCCAGGATGCAGTCATGCAAAGGGAGAGAATCTTGCATGTTGGAACACATTTATATTTCTAAACTTTAGAATTTAAATGGATTTCATTCCCTTTAAAATAAAAATAATGTGTGCTTGATTCTCACTGTCGATGAGCTCTTCCATCTAATCAAACAATCCTAATACCTTAGAAACTATGGATCTGCCTACTCGTTAAAAAGAAAATAAAATCACTAAAGAGTACTTCGCGATTTTAGATTTCGGAGTTTCGCGCTTTAGATGTGTTAACATGCCTCACCTTCAAAGTCCCGATACGTGAAATCCAAAAATATATTAAGTATTGAGCCGGGTTAATTAAGGATTAAAAAACTGATTAACGATTAATTAATCGCATCGCGATTTCACATTTAAGGGATCCTGCCTCGAGCGAATTTCAATATCCCGAGATCTGAATCCCAGAAATATTTGATTCTAAACATGATTATTTAAAAGTGTTAAACATGATTAAAATTAATTAATCACATCGCGATTTCACATTTCGGGGATCCTTCCTTGAGTGACTTTCAATATCTTGAGATCCAAAACCTCAAAATATTTGAGGTTAAACATGATTAAAATTAATTAATCACATCGTGATTTCTCATTTCGGGATCCTGCCTCACATGATGTATGTAGCAATGATGATGTGTAGACTCTACGGAAAGGAAAACACAACCCATTTCTTGTTACCATGGATGCTTATTATTCAAACAATAGCAAATAGGTATTCTTTTGATTGGGCCAAGATGTTGTTAGACAATTTGGCTAGGGAGACTATAGAATATCAATCACTGAAAGCCAAGGGGAAACCTGCCCCATTTTTCATGTTGGATTACATCATGGATGTCATTTTTTTTATGACACCTTTTCCTCTGATGGGATGGAACTAGAATCTAAATAGTGCCGAGCCCATACATGTTTATCATTCGAAACTTTGGGAAGATAACGTGAAATATTTCTTCTACGAAATCTGAAACTAGGTGGTGGTGCCGATGCATACCACTATATATGTTTTCCCACCTCCCAGGATTTCTGACAATATAGTGGCTAATCTGGTCAAGATAGCAGACTGGTACATTAAAGAGAATTTCTCCTATATTAGGGTTTTCGGTTTTTCAGTTCCTCCACATGCTCTGCCTGAATTTTTACCAGATTGGTTGGTGTCTCGCAAAGTAGCACATCAGACTATGCATGGGGGAATTAGTAAGGAGCTGAAAGAAGTACAAAAAAGGGTATGACCCACCTTTCCCATGCAAATTGGTATGTTTTTTCTGTTGGATTTCGGCCATTCGAAAGGATAAGCCATGGCCCTGGAAGAAATCAAGATGGTCAATATCGAATTCAAGAAGCACGATCCACAGAAGGTCGTAGGTAATCACATGGCCCTCTACAATTTGAAAAGATATGAACATGAATATTCTCCTCAGGATGAAATATTCCAAGGAGGAAGGTCCTATTAGGAGGTCTTGAGTCGATTTCAAGCTCTGGCTTCGGATAAATTGGTCGAGTTTTATAACTTCTAAAATCATCGAAGAAATGGCCTTCCCAAAGTATTGCATGGAGAAACCCTGACACCTCCGACTACATAGAGAATTGAGACCCAGAGCACTGAAACAGGGAGCTCCATTGGATAGGATGCTCAAGAAAATCTGGAGAAAAACAAGGTTTCGATTCATGTGGGGGACACCATGTTGACAAACCCACTAGGTGATCAATCTATAGCTCAGGATGAAGCCTCGATAAAAAAGGGAGAAGAACAACCACCATTCACACCAGTAAAGTCAACTATTGAAACAGTCGAGAAACAACCGTCCACTGAGATAGGAAACCCTATTCAATATATCATTCTGATACAATCTAGTAGAGGGAACCCTAGAGACAAAGTGGTATTCATAGAGGATCTCACGCCTATTTCAGTAGAAGAGATGCCCCCTTCCAACATCTTCTTTAGCAGGAAGAGAAAGGTTGTAGTAAAAAGAGAAATACATCAGAGGGAGGGTGTTCCTATCAAGAAGCATAGAGTACTGTATGATGGATAGGCCCAAGAAGAAACATATTTCGCTACAGACGTGGAAGATTCATTAGGAACCTTTTCCATTGCAAACCATTTTTCGGTGGGCAACCTGAAGGAAAAGTTGAAGTAGAAGGATTTGTGGGTGAGCCAGTTGCAGGAAAAAATAAAAACTGTAGAGAAGGGAGTCAGGATCGATATGACTAAAGGATTTGAGCAGATTAAAGCCCATGACAGGCCATAAATTCAACAACACAAGATCATCCTTGATGATATGCAGAGAAATTCACAGGCAAGTAGGGAATTGGTAAACAATTGCAAGTGAAAATAAGCCTGGCCGAAAAAAGAAGCAGTGGATATATCATCTTTCCAAGCCCAAGATTTAGAGGTACACGAGAAGTTGGGATCATCCCAGCGAAGCCTTTTGACTAAAATAGAAGGCATTCAATACTATTATCAATTGGCAGAATGCTCTTTAGATAATATTTGAATAAAAGAGAAGGAGGCCACTGCAACTAGAGTTACATTCCAAGAGGCTTTCCTATCTGTAGCAAAGGAGGAAGTTGCCAGGGTCACCAGATTGTCCCTCTCAGAACAAATCCGAGGAGATATAATACTTAAGACCTCAGAGGCTAATATAGTTGAAAGTAAAATATTGGCTAGGGAGGTGAAAAGAGCTTGTGAAGAAGCATTCTATGCTCTTGATAAAGAGTTACTGTACATGGAAAGAGGTATTTCTCTGAGGCCCTGGGACAGATTGATATCGAAAAAAATCAATCTGATTTCAAAGCAAATATGGAAGAAGCTCGGGCTGAAATTTTACAATTGAAACAGGTTGACCTTACTCTGATGAATAAATATATAGTCAACCCTAGCTTAAGACTACAGTATCTATCTCTAGAAGCTAGGAGGGTGGAATATAAGTTTCCTCATATAGAAAGGAAGTTTTATACCTTTGAGGAAAATGATACCACAGAGCCCTCCAGGCTGGTGGTGCAATTTGCGGGCATATGCATTCAATGCGTCGAGCAAGGGAAATCTAGCATGTCTGGGAACAAATGATGCACATGTCATGATTATAAACCAACTATTTTTTGAGATGGAGAACAAGAAGGAAAAATGTCTCTGCTAGCGTGGCGAAGAGACAGGGAATATGCAAGTGAAGTGTTTTAAATTTTACATATTGTAATATTTTATGTTTTAGAAATAAGGAGAATTCCAACTACTTAGGGTTGAGAACATTTTGTATAAATCATGGATGATTTTAAGGATGGAAATTTATTTTAAAATGTAGAAACCTTGGCGAAACTTACTAATCCTTCATATGTCAACTATAAATGTTTGGCAATATTTTTGTAAACATATTCAAATTTTTAAGTATTTTATATAGTTTTTATAAATTTTTGGCGATTTTTAAGGTAAAATAGTTTTATCCTATAGAATTTGGGCGAATCATTTTTAAAATAACGAATCTCGTTTTTGGAAAAACCATGGAAAATTAGCCCATGAGAGAAATTTAGCCCATACTATAAATACATATTTCAAAGAATTTACATGGAATGCTTCTTGCCATATTGTAAATAAGAAAGCTAATCCTTTTATGAGTATTAATACAAGTGCAGACAAGGATTCCAAAATTTGTGCAGTTTGAGTTATGTGCTCTTCTTGTATTCGATATCTCTAGTTTTCTTTATGTTACTCCTTGATAAGTGAGTAGTTGCAATTTTGTACGACATCTATTGTAATCACATTTTATCGATCATTTGATAAGAAAACAATTTTTCCTTTGTATTTGTTATTAGTAAATACAAGACCTGCAAGCTACTTGGATCATTGTATTTTATATCGTTTCATGGGTGCATTCTATATTTTCTTCTACTGTGAACAAGGTAAGATTCATCTGTCATTGATGCCTCATTTTGTTTAACAATTTTGTAATTTTATGTCATATCACTTGATTTTATTACTCAACTCAGAAGATAAAACACAACCTCTGTTCTGTTCATTTATTAATTTCATTTAAGGGTTAATTATCATATAATTAATGGAAGAAAAATTACCTTTTAAAACATTCCTTAAATTCTTGATTCCTTGAAATTACTCTTTGATCCTTAAGGGTAATCTCAGGAACAACATATTTTTGGCGCCATTGTTGGGGACGGAGAAACAAAGTTATTTTTTCATGGGTGTTATTGGATAAATCCGTAGGTGCAGACACTAACCGATCTCCCTAGATCCACCTGGATCTAGAACAAAGAAAAACAAAATAATACTCTTTCCCTAGATTTTGACTATTGAATTAAATAGGAGGCAAGAACAAGTTACATACCTTATAATTGCTTCCTATGGTCTTTGTTGCTCCTGCTTTTCTCTTGTGTAGCCAAGACCAAGACAACACAAACCAACCAAAGTGAAGAAAGCACAATCTATTCAATGGTCAATCTATGTATATGATCAAGGAATTATACAATAAAGTGGAAATAGCTTTATGGGAAAGAATCATATTTTGTATCATATTAAATGTGAAAGAGAGTTTACAACCATGGCCTTGATGTCATAAGGTCCCTTCCAACTGTCCTTCATTCCCCACACACTTCTTTCTCCAAGGATTCTGAGACCATAGATCTGATAGCTACTCACAATCTATCTTGACAAAGCAAATCTCAAAGCCACTCTAACCAAGCCAAAGCTAACAAGCTCAAGAACCAACAAAGCTAACTCAAGCTAACTTTCTCCATGAGAACTCCTCTCCTTTTATAAGTTGAAGAGGATAAGGTGAGGAGGTTAGGATGATCCCACTAAATCATGAAAGCGAGTAAGATCCAAACCATTCGAATGCCACTTCACCATAGAAGTTTCTCCTTCTAGAAGATTCAAGAAAACACTCATTTTTCCCACGTGCAGGAATTCTCGCACCCTAGATATAGAGAAACCTGTGAACATCTCACACCCTGGCTATAGTGCAACCTGTGAGAATGGGTCATTATTCCACCCTGCCTATATAGCAACCTGCGAACTTCCTTTTTTATAAGGTTTTTACATAGGAAAATGCAACTTCTTTCCTTAGGAAAAGTTCTTCTCCCTTCTCTCTTTAGGAACTCAGGCCACTGACCCCTCTAAAGGAAACATATAGGTTTACATCATTAACGATCATAGGGATGACGAAAATAATGTGTAACAAAGAGCCCTCCAAAGTATGAAGTTAGAACAGAGTGATAGCTGAAAAACTTTGTCGAGTGTGTGTAGGGAACAAGGAACAGTCGGTCAGAAACCTGCCAACAAACAAGGAAATACAGTACAATAATATATCATCACTGAGGTAGGCATTCCCATACTCAGAATACAAATGACTCAAAGAATAAATGCTGACATGCGAAGATCCATGTCAAGTAAGACAGGTCATGGCCACGAAACATACACTGTGGATCCATGCCGATATGACTCAAATCTAAACATAGCCACCAAAAATACACTGTGGATCTATGTGTTAAAGACTCAAATTTGAACATAGCCACCAGACATACAATGTGGATATATGCAACAGTACACTGAATATACTCCAACGCAACCTGGATCTGTCAAAAAATATCAAGGGTCTTCATCTTCGCCACTCTATAGTACGAATCTAACCATGTGAATACATGTGTCGAAGTCGAACATGGTAGAAACCACTTGATTACCGATCATTAGTGTATACCGTTAACAAGTGCGAGGGAAATCATCATTAATGTCAATAACTCCCAAGGTACTCTGGTACAATCCAACGAATGTGAATCAATGAGATGAGGTCGAACACTCGACAAAATCTCTAGATCAGGGGTCGATAATGAAAACCCACTGTCGAAAGCGAGGAAAAATTCCATTGAGATATGCAAGTCCCAAGGTACCAAATAGTTTCTAAGTCTAATTCTTGGATAATGAGTTGAAGTCAATAGGAAAAGACTCGTCACAGGAGGGCCTTAATGTATCCCACATCAATGACATGAAAAAAGTAACAAGATTTGATGTAGATCAGAGTAATAAGTGATTCAGGACTGACTCAGGGATGGTCGACGCAATAGAAGGCTTAGAGACTGCAGAAATGGCCGACGCAATAGAAGGCTTAAAGACTGCAGAAATGGCCGACGCAATAGAAGGCTTTTCAGGTTGGACATATTTTTGAACGGATTGATGACACGACAACTATCTTGGAAACACTGACTCAACAACAAGGATCACAAACCAATTTGTAATCTTATAGGAGTATGATCAGGAGACGAGTGGATTTTCCAACCTAGACACAAGGCGAGTTAAAGGGTGTCATGTTCAAAAGTGACTCTCCCACATAATACAGATTTAGACACAATTCTTTCCCAATTTTTCCCCCACCATTTATGGCGAGTACCTCTTTATTTTTACGCAAGATTGAGGAGGATAACATATGCTTGTAATGTAAGCTCATCCTTCAGACGAGTCCCTCGGAGTATGTTTAACGAACCCTAGGAAGGAGTGGTTCGATCCCATTGCGGGTCTCTCGATGTTTATTTAACGAGTCCAAAGAAAGAAAACTCATGGGTTTTTCATGTTTAGAGAGTCTGAAAAACACTTAAAGAAAACTCAGGTCCCATATGGGCCTTTCAATGTTTGTTTTATGAGTCCAAAGAAAGAAAAATCAAAGGTTTTTCATGATTATAGAGTCTGAAAAAAACTCAAAAGAGAACTCTCTCAGTTCCTTTTTCGTAAAATAGTCTGATGAGACCGAAAAAGAGATAAATTATCGCTCACTAGATGCTTACTTCAAATACTTTATCGAGAGTGAAAATAGCAAGGTCGCTCGACAATCTTTTCATGTTTAGAGAGCCTGAAAAGAGATGAAAGAGAACTCCAGGGGGGTTCCTTTTTCGTATAACCTTGTTGAGCCCGAAAAAGTCATAAAAGTATGCTCAATCGCGTTCTTATGTATTTACGAGTGCAAGAACGGACAAAGACCACGCTCGGGATTGTTTTCATTTTTACGCAAGCTTTAAAACAAAACACAACTATGCTTGGGATAGATTTTAATTTTTACACAAGCTTAAAAACTAAACAAAACTATGCTTGGACCTGGTTTCATTTTTACGCAAGCTTGAACCAGAGGAAACTATGCTTGAGGTAAGTGTGATCCGGATTTTATGAGCAGAACGAAAAGAATACAGATTATTAACAGGTGCTTCACACAAAAATAACAGAGATACAGTAAAACTGGTTTTCTATTAAATAACGAAATAAGCTGAAACTGTAAAATGCAGCGGAAACAAGCTTGCTAGAATGGTGGCGGCTTATCTCTGAGAAGAGATGTGACGGCAGCGCGCATTTG
>ML787444.1:575721-589761 GCA_009831015.1 Picea engelmannii | reverse complement strand
TTGGGTCATATAGTATCTAAGGAAGGAATCAAAATTGATCCAAAAAGGGTTGAAGCCATAGATACAATAAATATTCCTAGAAACAGAAAGGAAATTCAGTCCTTTTTAGGAAAAATAATTTTTTTAAGAAGATTCATTCCAAATTTCGCTGAAATTGTTAAATTTATTAAAGATATGCTAAAAAGGGATAGAGAGGTCAAATGGATGACCGAGGCCAAAGCATATTTCGAACGCATCAAGAAAACGATAGGAGAAGCACCAGTGCTAGCCAACCCAAATTATACAAAAGAGTTCTTGATTTTTTCATTTGCCTCCGAACATACTATCGCGACCATGCTGTTACATATGAATGGTGAAGGTTTTGAGCAGCCAATAGAATTTTTCAGTAAAAGTATCAAAGAGGCAGAGTTGAGATATGATATACTAGAAAAATAGGCATACGCAATGGTGAAATCCCTCAAAGATTTCAGAACTTATGTGCTTCATTCCAAGGTGATTGCCTATGTACCTACCAGTGTGGTCAAGGACATCTTGGTTCAACCTTAACAATGATGGGAAAAGAGGCTGATGGTTAGCAAAAATTTAGGAATTCGACCTTGAGGTAAAACTGACCAAACTCGTCAAGGGTCGGGGTATGAATAAGCTATTAGCCGAATCAAATTTCAGAGCATTCAGAATAAATCATCTACAAGCTTACGGAGAACTTCCAAATATAGAAGAGTTTGATGTGGAGACTCTTGAAACTCAGATTCAAGAAAAAATATCTTCCCCGGCTTGGTATATAGACATAGTTTCCTATCTCTTGACTCTTCATTGCCCTAGTGATATGACTCCTTCCAAGGCGAGGACGCTAAAACTACATGCGGTAAAATACTGTATTATTGACAATCAATTGTATTGAAAGGATCCCCTAGGTTTTTTGCTAATATGTCTAATAGAAGCTAAAACAAAGAATGTTTTAAATGAGTTTATGAAGGGGTGTACAGAGGACACCACGCTTGGAGGGAAATGGCCTATAAAATCCCGAGAGTTGGATATTATTGGCCGAAGTTATTTACAAACATGCATACTAAAGTCAGAACCTGTAACCCCTATCAACTATTCTCAGGCAAACAAAATATACCCACACTACCCTTGATTCTGGTCAAAACAAAAGCTCTGTTTCAACAATGGGGTCTTGATTTCATCGAAGAAATCCATCCGCATTCAAGTGCACATCATAAATGGATATTAACTGCCACAAACAATTTCACTAAATGGGTAGAATCCATTCCGACACGAAATGCTACAGACTCAGTGGTGATCAATTTCTTAGAAGAAAACATTTTATCTAGATTTGGTTGTCCTCGAAAGATAGTTACTGATAATGCCCAAGATTTCAAATCCATGGTGACGGTCAGTTTTTGTCAGAAGTACAATATTGTACTAGGACATTCCACAACCTACTATCCTCAGGGAAAATGATTAGCTGAATCATCAAATAAGAGCTTGATCACTATAATTAAAAAGGTGTTGACTAAAAACAAGAAAGCCTGGCATGTTCATTTGAAATACACTTTGTGGGAAAATTGGATAGGCACTAAAAAATCAATCGAAATGTCTCCTTTCCAAATGGTGTATGGTACCGATATAGTCCTCCCTATAAATCTCTCTCTGCCTGTGATGAATCTTTGGAAAGAGTCGGAAGAATCGAAGGAGGAACCTAATGATGTTACCATAAGGATGAACCAGTTGATTGAAGTACAACAAAATAGGGCTGAAGTGGATGAGAAAATTCAGAAATATCAAGACAACATGAAATCCCTGTTCGATAAAAAAGTTAAAGATATAGAGTTCCTCCCTGGTGACCTAGTGTTGAAATGGGATGCTAGAAAGGAAGATGTTGGAAAGCACGACAAGTTTGATCACATATGGTTTGGACCTTTCAAGATCATTGATTTAGAGGGAAAGAATTCATTTCTATTAGAAAACCTTGACGGGAAAATCCTTAACTCCCCTATCAACGGGTGCTTCCTGAAATACTTCATGCAGTAATCAGATTCCAAACTCTCATTGTACATACCGTTTTGATTTTCATATTTTGTTTTCAATTCTTCATTTCTTCAGTAAGTTTTTACTTTCACTGTAAATAAAACCAGGTTTGTTTATTTCATATAAACAAAAATATAAAAATAGGTAACACATAGAGTTCTGGTCTGCAGAAGTTCCTGACATTTCTCACATTTATTTTTAGGAAGGATACTTGTTGATATTAAAAATAAAGGATGTATCATAAATCAACACTCACTTTTCAGAACATGGTCTTTCTCCCGAAATAGGTGACAAATAAATGGTTTACTTGGTTGAAAATATAAAGAAAATCTAAGGTATGAGCTTCTACCCTACTGACCCAAGTTAAATTTTCAAGGGGATATCACCGAGTATGAAAGAATTCATCTGTGTAGATATTGTCACCTAATATACAACCAGAGAAATGTAAAATTACAACTTAATCCTAAAAGTTTTCTCTGAGTAAAATTAAGAGAAATAAAAAATGAAATAAAATTTATAAAACGAAAATAAGAATAAAAGAAGCTCGCAAATAAAGAAGTAAGTCCGAATAGGTAAGATCCCTTTCCAAACCTTTAACTCTTCATTCCATTCCCATACATCATGTTTGAAATATTTAATTATGTTTTGATTTGTGCATCCTAATTTTAAAATCTCCACAGAAATACAAAGTTTGCCTTGACTCGGGAAGCCTAAAAGGCTAGATCTTCAAAATGAGAGTAGGCAAAATTTTTGTGAGTCCTTTGATTGTAACTGAGAGAACATATGTCTAGGATAATCATGACTAGTTTATCCCTTCTATCATATTTTAAACTGATTCATTTCGCTCAAGGAAAGTCCCTGGAAATTAAATTCTCCCCGTGATAACTTCCCTGTAGGAGAAGGTATTTTGAAGGTCAGGGGAGGATTAGACCAGAGTAAATCAAAGTGAGTTGACATACCTTAGCTGCTAAATTATAAACATATATCATATTGTGTATGATATATACAAATTGATTTCTCCCACTTCAAAAATATTAAAAAAATAAGACGGGTGGTGAAAGGAAATTCATAATCGGATTGCCCCCATCTAGTATAAGACAAATGGTGAAAGAAAATTCAAAATTTGATTGCCCCCATTTTGTCCAAAAGAGATGATGAAACAAAATCATTTAAATGATTTCCCTCATCTCAGTAAAGTGAAAATTGAAGTGGTGAAAGGAAATTCAATGGGAAATACAGATAACTTCACCGAGGTACTGAACAAGCTTGCTGGCAGTGAAGCAATGTCTATGATATTTGCAAGGTTGTTATACATGTATATAATGTGCTCTAGTAGCTAGTTCTCTTTTCGACAAATATTTACACTCTAAGACGACAAGGGATCTCCTAATTAAAATTGCTAATTTTTACTTTACCTTGATGCGAAAAAAATCGATTAGAGTCTAATAGATCGATTAAAGTTATATTGATTATCTTAAACAAACTCGAAATCAGTTTCACAAAAAACAAGTGATAGACAGCCTAAACTTTAGTTTGGTGAACGATCAAGTTTTCAAAATCTTTATAAGATAAGGCCAAAGTCTAATATCTTTCCGTCTGTTTTCTCAAAGGTGTTTCACAGAAATGCAATAATGACTCCATTTACCTAATAAAGGCACTTGGTATACCGTTCTTCGACGTCTCACAGGGAGACGTGATCCCTAGATGGAGCCTATGTTGGAACACATATATATTTCTAAACTTTGGACTTTAAATGGATTTCATTCCCTTTAAAATAAAAATAATGCGCACTTGATTCTCACCGTCGATGAGCTCTTCCATATAATCAAACAATCCTAATACCTTAGAAACTATGGAGCCACCTACACGTTAAAAAGAAAATAAAATCACTAAAGATTACTTCACAATTTCACATTTCAGAGTTTCATGCTTTAGATGTGTTAACATGCCTCACCTTCAAAGTCCCGATACGCGAAATCCCGAAATATCTTAAGTATTAAGACGGGTTAATTAAGGATTAAAAAAATGATTAACGATTAATTAATCACATCGTGATTTCGCATTTTGGGAATCCTAACTCGAGCGAATTTCAATATATCGAGATCCAAAACCCAGAAATATTTGAGGTTAAACATGATTATTTAAAATGGTTAAACATGATTAAAATTAATTAATCACATCACGATTTCGCATTTCAAGGATCCTGCCTCAAGTGACTTTCAATATCCTCATATCCGAAACCCCGAAATATTTGAGGTTAAACATGATTATTTAAAAGGGTTAAACATGCTTAAAATTAATTAATCACATCGTGATTTCGCATTTCAGGGATCCTGCCTCGAGCAACTTTCAATATCTCGAGATCCAAAACCTTGAAATATTTGAGGTTAAACATGATTATTTAAAAGGGTTAAACATGATTAAAATTAATTAATCACATAGCAATTTCTCGTTTCTAAAATCACATCTTGAACTGTTATAGGATATCCGGAGATCCGAAATTCCAAAATTTACTTAACGATAAGTGCAATTAACTAATGCATTAATGATGATTATCTCGTGATTAATATTTCGCTGAATCATAACGTGGATAAATTAAAATTTCAACTATACTTTTCCTGACCATGAACCACCAGACATCAATGGCATTAATAATCGATCTATGACAATCATTTCGAATAAGATCTTGGAACACCGCATAAATCTTTTCCATTAAGGAAAGTAAATACATTGTCAGTGAAAGTATGCGTAAATTGATACTCTTAAGGTGAAAAAGATATTGAAGTTTGAACTCTATTTGTGTTTTCACAGAACAACAAGCTTAATGAGATAATAAGTTTGTGAATTTTCTATAACATGTAACACAATGTTGGGTTTACTACTATCATGGCTCCGCGAAAAATGGTTAAAGGGACTGGTGAAAGTTAGAGACAGAACATAGATGTATTTTTTGACACTTTGCCCAGAAGGATAGACACCATTAAATCCTAGACACATGTATTCAATATTCTACAACATGAATTGGTCAACTGACCAGACGATTTAGGCGACAAGGAGACAGACACCCTAGCTACCAAATACAAAACTATTGCCCAATCAAAGCTACATAATATAGCAACGAGGCCTAGTCTCCTGCCTTACAATGATATGATTGGCTAGGTGCTGGAAAACATTGATATCCCGACTAGGACCATATTCAATTCACAAAAGGCCACAGTTGGGTCTTTCCAGCCAAAAAATTTAAAGGTAATGTACAAATTGTCTCCAGCACCCAATTTCATTTACAGTTCCGACTTCCTAATGGACTTTGACAAGAAGGAATGTCCCCAATATAGAAGAAACTTGCCTGAATTAATTAAGGATTGGTGCTTTCAACCTAAGAAGTTTAGAGCAGACTCCCATGGCATATACACAGTTTCCTCAATAGATCCTCACATGATGTATGTAGCAATGATGATGTGTAGAATATACAGAAGGTAAAACACAACCCATTTCTTGTTGTCGTGGGTGCCTATTATGCAAACAATAGTAGACAGGTATTCTTTTGATTGGGCCAAGATGTTGTCAGACAATTTGGTTAGGGAGATTATAGAATATCAATCACTGAAATCTAAGGAGAAACCTACCCCATTTTTCATGTCGTATTACATCATGGACGTCGTCTATTTTATGACACATTTTCCTCTGATGAGCTGGAACAAGACTCCAACTAGTGTCGAGGCCATACATGTTTATCATTCGAAACTTTGGGAAGATAAAGTGAAATATTTATTCTATGAAATATGCAAATGGGTGGTGGTGTCGATGCATACCACTATATATGGTTGCCCACCTCCCAGGATTTCTGAAAAAATAGTGGCTAATCTAGGCAAGATAGCAGACTGGTACATTGAAGAGTATTTCTCCTATATTAGGGTTTTCGGTTGTTCAATTCCTCCACATGCTCTACTTGAATTGTTACCATATCAATTGGTGTGCCACGAAGTATCACATCAAACTGTGCATGGGGGAATTAGTAAGAAGTTGGAAGTGGTACAGAAAAAGGTATGGCCCACCTTCCTCGTGCAAATTGTTATGTTTTCTCTGTTGGATTTTGGCCATTCGAAAGTAGAATCCACGAAACTGGAAGAAATCAAGCTAGTCAATATCGAATTTAGCAAGCACAATCCGCAAAAGGTTGTAGGTAATCACATGGCCCTCTACAATTTGAAAATATATGAACATGAATATTCTCCTCAGGATGAAATATTTCGAGGAGCAAGGTCCTATCAGGAGGTCTTGATTCGAGTTCAAGATCTGGCTTTGGATAAATTGGTCATGTTTTATAACTTCTAGAAGCATTGAAGAAATGGCCTTCCCAAAGTGTTGTAGGGAGAAACCCCGACACCTCCGGCTGCACAGAGAATTGAGACCCAGAGCGTTGAAACAGGGAGCTCCAGTGGATAGGATGCTCAAGAACATTTGGATAAAACCAAGGTTTTGATTCATGTGGAGGACACTACATTGATAAACCCAACAGGTGATCAAGCTAAATCTCAGGCTGAAGCCTCGATTAAAAAAGGGAGAATAATAACCACCATTCACACTAGGCAAGTCATCTATTGAAACAGTCGGGAAATAGTTGTCCACTAAGATAGGAAACCCTACTCAATATATCACGTTGATACAGTCCAATAGAGGGAACCCTAGAACCAAAGTGTTATTCATAGAGGATCTCACGCCTATTTCGGTAGAAGAGATGCCCCCTTATAGCATCTTATTTAGCAAGAAGAGAAAGGTTGTAGTAAAAAGAGAAATACATCAGACAAAGGGTGTGCCTGTCAAGAATCATAGAGTATTGTATGATGGACAGGCCCAAGAAGAAATAGATTTCACTACAGACATGGAAGATTCATTAGGAGACTTTTCCATTGAAAACCATTTTTCAGTGGGAAACCTTAAGGAAAAGTTGAAGTAGAAGGATCTGCTGGTGAGCCAATTACAGGACAAAATAAAAATTGTAGAGAAGGGAGTCAAGAGAAATATGACAAAAGTATTTGATCTGATTAGAGCCCACGATAGGAAGTAAATTCAACAACTCAAGATCATCCTTGATGAGATGAAGATACATTCACACGCAAGCAGGGAATTGGTAAAACAGATGCAGGTGAAAATAATCCTAACCGAAAAATAAGAAATGGATATATCAACTTTCCAAGACCAAGATTTAGAGGTACATGAGAAGCTAGGATCAGTCCAGCGAATCCTTTTGACTAAAATAGAAGGAATTCAAGACTATTATTGATTGGTAGAATTCTCTTTAGATAATATTTGCATAAATAGAAGGAGGCCACTACAACTAGAGTTACATTCTAGGAGGCTATCCTATCAGCAACAAAGGAGGAAGTTTCTAGGGTCACCAGATTGTCCCTCTCAGAAAAAACCCGAGGAGATATAATACTTAAGACTTGGGAGGATAATATAGTTGAAAGTAAAATATTGGCCAGGGAGGTGAAAAGAGCTTGTGAAGAATCACTCTATTCTCTTGACAAAGAGTCACTGTACGTGGGAAGAGATAATATCTCTGAGGCCCTGGGATAGATTGATATGGAAAAAAGTCAATCTGATTTCAAATAAAGTATGGAAGAAGCCTGAGCCAAAATTTTACAATTGAAACAGGTTGACCCTACTCCGATGAATAAATGGATAGTCAACTCTAGCTTAAGACTACAATCTCTATCTCTAGAAGTTAGGAGGGTGGAGCATAAGTTTCCTCATATAGAAAGTCATTTTTATACCTTTGAGGCAAATGATACCACATAGCCCTCTAGGATGGTGGTACAATTTGTGGGCAGATGTGTTCAGTGTATCGAGCAAGGGAAATCCACCACGTCTAGGAACAAATGATGCACAAGTCATGATTAGAAACCATCTTTTTTCTGAGCTGGAGAAAAAGAAGGAAAAACGTCTCTGCCAGGGTGGCGAATAGATAGGGAAGATGAAAGTGAAGGATTTTAAATTTTACATATTGTAATATTTTTTGTTTTAGAAATAAGGAGAATTCCAACCACTTAGGGTTGAGAACATTTTGTATAAATACATATTTCAAAGAATTAAAATGGGTTGCTTCTTGCCGTATTGTAACTAAGAAAACACATCCCTTTGTGTGTATTAATACAAGTGCAGACAGGGATTCCAAAGTTTGTGCAGTTTGAGTTATGTGCTCTTCTTGTATTCCATATCTCTAGTTTTCTTTATGTTACTCCTTGATAAGTGAGTGGTTGAAATTTAGTACAAAATATATTGTAATCATATGTTATTGGTCATTTGATAAGAAAAAAGTTTTTACTTTGTATTTTCTATTAGTAAATATAAGACCTACATTCTACTTGGATCATTGTATCTTATATCCTTTCAAGGGTGCATTCTGTTTTTTCTTCTACTATGAACAAGGTAAGATTCATCTGTCATTGATGCCTCATTTTGTTTAACAATTTTGTAATTTTCTCTCGTATCACTTGATTTTATTACTTGACTCAGGTGACAAAACATGACCTCTGTCCTGTTCAATTATTAATTTCATTTAAGGGTTAATTCTCATATAATTAACGGAAGAAAAATCACCTTTTAAAACATTCCTTAAATTTTTGATGCCTTGACATTACTCTTTGAGCCTTAAGTGTAATCTTAAGAAAAACAATGCAAATTGCAGGAGAAGAGAATTCACTCAAATTGCTCAAAACTTTCGTCTAGGGAGATGAATAGGAGATGACTGCAACACTGGAGTGTGCAACATAAGAGGAAGCAAAAAACATAGATTTTGCTGAGATGTATGAGGAACTGAAATCCCTGGAGAGAAGCGTGATAGTGCAGAGAATGCACATCCAACAGGATAAGTTGGAAATAGGTGGAAGATCATACCATCTTGGGGAGTAGCTGGAGGAAGTTGAAGATATGCCAATAGAGGAGATGACAGAAGTCAATCCGTCAGAGGAGGAAGATGAGAAGAAAATATGTGGTGAGACTGTAGAACTAGAGTCTATAAGAGAGTGGCCATATAGTGCCACAGGAGATGAATATGAACATGAAGAATTGAAATCTACAACAGTAAAAGGAGGAGAAGAACATTCAACGGAATGGCTCGAATTTGAGCAAGAGATAACTATAGAATATAAACCTACAATAGAGGAGGAAGAAACAGATAGAATGGATCTTGTTGATCTATGTGAAGATATGGAGGCCCTAGAGAGAAGGGCAAAGATGAAAAGGCATCTCATACACCAAATTAAGTTGGAAATTTATGGAGAGAATATGCAAGATATCATACTACAGGGGTAGAGCTAGCCAGTGGATAGGCTAGATAAAGAAATAGAGGAGATAAAGAGACTGATGTTAGAGGCATCCCATGAAGTCGTTAACAGAGAAGGATGGAGAAAAAGAGGACCTACATGAGAAACAGGGCAGAATAAGCAGCAAGGAAAAGGAGCAGATGAACAAATCCAATTTTAGGTATGGGACCCTGGAGGATCTCAACAACATAGCAGAGGGAGCCATGAGCATGAGCTCATGATTTTCTCAATCATGGAGTATGATGTTGGAGAATAATTAACAAACACACATGGAGGGACAACTCATCGCCCTGGCGCACCTTTGAATCACTTCATAATATGAAATGATGGCATTTCTTGAATAATATTTTTTGAACTAACTGAAAAACTGAAGAAGATCAAATGCTTGGGAGCTAAATGACCATGAGTGACTTGGTAGTTTCACTCCTATATCTTTAATGTAATGGAAATCAATTAGTTGTTAATTTTTTCTCAAGTAGACAAGTAGTCGGGGGAAAGTGTGTGGAAGACCACCCGACCCATCTTTTTCCTCGATTTACAGAGGCCCAGAATTTTGCCACACAACAACAACAGGCTGTGTTGACTAATCATTTTCATCATGGGCAAAATTTAACTCAATCCTCTACAAGTACAGAAGGGGGCAGCCAAGAAACCTTCCCTCCTCCAAATAATTCCTCATCCTCAAACATATATATGGTTAGGGGTGATTCTTTCATAATGACTAGAGCGCACGACTATAGTAAACCAAGCGCTTCTGAGAAGGGTAAAGAAGTTGAGTTCCTATATCTTCCTCTAAAGATCGATAAGACATTGGGAGAAACAATGACACACATTCCAAAGGGTGCATTTAAGAAAGCTTCTCACAACCCAAACGCAAGGGCCACCCATAATTACTTTGTGGTGGATGATTTATCACAAACCCCTTGTGCGATGTCTTCTTTGGAGGTCCTCCAAAGTTTCCCTTCTCAGAGGAAAGCCTTGTTAACTTCTTTAGGCTCTACTGAGACTTGTAACCAAGGTACCATCATGTTAGATACAGCCGATTTAAAACCTCGCCTGCCTTACCACGTCGCATTTCAGATAGTAGTGGCCCATCCCATGAAAACTTTTACACGAAATATCTTTCGCACGGTGGTCGACGAGGGTGCCTTGACATGCGTTATGTCATTAGCATGTTGGAAGGCCATTGGGCATCCTGGTTTGTCTCCATCACCTACTCTCCTCATGACGTTCGATGGTTGTTCTTTCCAACCACATGGCATCGTTCCTTCCTTCCCTGTGCAGTTAGGAGGGAAGACCATGTGTGTCGAAGTAGAGGTAGTCAATGCTCCCCTCGACTATAACCTCTTGTTAGGTCGGAGTTGGGCTTATGCTATGCAATCTATGGTTGCTATAGTTTTTCGAGTCTTGTTGTTTCCACACGAAGGCCGGATAGTGACCATCTATTAATTGTCTTTCTCTAGACCTGACCCAGCTTTGGGGGCATCCACGGTCTCAATGATTGATAACCCTCAACCAGGTGTCGTTAATGTAGGAGTTGGTTTGTGCCCATCCTTGATGAGTACCTTCGATTACCCTCCTCTTCATGACGATGTCAAGTTTATATCTAATCACCACAAGGTTGAGATTTTTCAAGTTTTGTCGTTCCGCATGACTTAATTTGAGGATCCTTGGATTCTTCCTTCCCCATCAACCACGATGGATGAGACAGGGCATCTTGACATGTCCATGCCCTTGTCGGCAGCTGAGGTAGCGTACTCTTTAGTCCAGCAAGCTTCAACTAACCCTGATCCGACTCCTGCACAATATTTAGGTCCACTTCTAGAGCCTATTTGGGCTCAGGGTTCTCTTGCTAACGTTGATTCATTAAACTTAGTCTTTCCTTCTGATGAAGTAGTAATCGACGCAATGACTAGTCCGGACAAACCTTGGGAAGATCTTCATCACATATCATATTTCCTCCCAAATTTAAGCCGAATCAAAGCAGAAGAATTCACCGTGACTATGACTGGAGATAGGTCTTATCATACTAATCCCTTAGCTACACACAAGATCTATGTTAAGGGTAATATGGAAACCATTGCTGAAATGATACCTATCAATATCTCCAAAACCCCTGACATCATAGACAATGTTTTCGTTGGAGCATATAGCTCCCCCGAGGAGATGCCAAGCATCGACCCACAAAGAGTCTATCATGAGCTAACTTTGTTGTTTTTCAAGCTCGCTTTGAGATCCAAAAGCAACATCCAGGGAGACTGCATTTATGCTTTTCGATCTTGTCCGGATTAACTGAGAAAAGTAACCATTATGGAGTCTTCTTTAAGCCCTTTTTAGACTCCTTAAAGATGAAAAGATTGTCGAGTGACCTTGTTTCTTCACACTCGTTAAATTGGTCCAGAAGAACGTTCCTTAAACGGGTCTTCTTTTAAGCCCTTTTCATACCCTTTAAACATGAAAAGATTGCCAAGCGATCTTGTGGCCTTTCACGCTTGTTAAACTGAAATTTGAAGTCATGTTTGTCCGACGATAGTTTACCTCTTTTTCAGTCCGGACGGTCAACTGTATGAACAAAGGTATACTCTATAGAACTTTCGTTCTTTAGAAGAGTAATCTCAGGTATAATTTTATTCCTTTTTCGGGCCTAAGGGACTAAATTTATGAAAAAGAAACCCCCATGGAGTCCATAGTTAAGCTCTTTTCAGACTCCCTAAAATTGAAAAGATCGTCGAGTGACCTTATTCTTTCACACTCGTTAAATTGATCTAGAAGAATATTCCTGACAGAGTCCATAGTTAATCTTTTTTCAGACTCCTTAAAATTGAAAAAATAGCTGAGTGATCTTGTCCTTGTCACACTCGTTAAAATGGTTTTGAATTGACGTCTAATCAGTTCTAGTTTATCCCTTTTTCGAACCGACTAGACTACTGTCGAAAAAGGTACCCCAATGGAGTCTCCTTTTATGCTTTTTCAGACTCTCTAAACATGAAAAACCACCAAGCTTACCTTCTCTGGGCTCGTTAAACTTACATCGAAGGATGTTACCATTGTGTGTTCTATCAACTGCATTTGCATACCTTACCCATCAGCCTTGTAACAGTTTGCTTCTATGTCTTAACACCTTTGGCCACTGGAGGATTTTTCCCGAGTGTCATTTTACCAAAACATTAGTCTTGTCCTTGTGCCTCGAGCTTGTATGTTTTCAGTACTCATTCCTCCATTGTAACGAAAATTTCCTTTATTTCTTTTCAAAAATTATCAAAAAGAACAAAAAAATCAAATATACCCCAAAAAGAGGATGGGAAAAGTATTTTATTTATTGGCAGCATAATGAGTCGCCCTTGGATAAATCACATCTGTCTATTTGATCATCATACTATGGGATGTAGTACGACCTTAGGAATATTTTTATCGCTGTATAGAGTTGTGTCCTCCACCGTTTGGTTACTCTTCCAAACATATGGAGAGTTTGCGTTGCCTTATTCTTCGTAGACTTATGATTAACATATATTCTGCCTGAGTCTTATCACTTGTCGTGCTATTATCCAAGGGAAGTTTGTCACTAAGCCTGAGTCGGCCCCTTTGCAATATGTCTCTTTTCCACAAACCTGGCCATCCTGAACGTCCAATCAAGTCCTTGTTCGAAATCACTGAAGCCTTCAGTCCGATCATCAAGATTATCAAGTCCATAACCAACGAGCTGTCGAAGACCTCTGGGTAGTGCAGTCATACACTCATATTACACTCCTACCTGAGTTTATAGAAGATTTTGAAGTTGTTTCTCGAGCTCTGAAGTACAACCATCAGGCCGAATTAGCTTCTGGAAGATGGATACTCTATATGTATATCTTTCTGATTTCGAGATGTAGCTCCGCTGTGTATTATTCGCGGCTACTCTTTATAGTTATTTGACATGGATCTACAGTGTATTTGATTGGTAGCCATGGTTCTATTTTATCTCGAGCATGGGTATGCCCGCCTCAGTGAGAAATTTGTTATTTTGCAGACGACACCTCCTGGTTCCTGATCCTTGGGCTCACTCATTTAGCACATTAGTACAGATTGGTAAAAGATTGGTAATGTATTTCAGCCATCAGATGCTCTTCTGACCTCACACATTAGGGGGCATCGGTTATAACCCTAAATTGCACCACACATTATTACCTGACATCAGGCCAACTCATATCCTGTCATTGCCAAAACAGCTGCTGAACAAACTCTTTGAAAACCCTCTTGTTTCAAGGCCCATGCGCCCTAACCCATTACTGCACACGTGTGCATGCTGGCAGTCCCATTACAGCCCACGTGTACCTAACAAAGCACAAAAAAAGGAAAGTTTCCGACGAAACAAAAAGCTATGGGTCAGTTAACTGAAACTCCCGGCCATGCATGGCCGAGATTTCGTGCAAAACCCTAGCTCCTTCTAGCCTATAAAAGAAGGGGTAGGGGTACCATTTGGAGGAGGAAAAATATAGTGAAGAAAATCTGCCCATTTTTCGAGTCCATTGTCCCAACCCTTTAGCCTTTCCTCATGCCATAGGAGATTTAACGCAAAGCAGTTGGAGGACAGAAGAAGAGGAGCCCAGGATCAGGATCAAGGAGCGGTGGCCGGTCTCGACTTTGATTGTAAGTTGATTCATTTTTCAAATAATAAAAGAATACTTTTCCCGTCCCAATGCAT
>ML787444.1:559295-575594 GCA_009831015.1 Picea engelmannii | reverse complement strand
TAGTAGTCATTCTCCATGCATGTATTGTGAAAGAGGGGTTTAAGTTTTGGGTTGTAGGTTAAAAAGTAATTTCTTTACGGTCAAAATCTGCATGCAAGTCTGACCCTAGTTTGCTAGTCCGTAGGGTATTTTTCCCAACAACACAAATGGGAGTTTGGGTTTGAAAATCCATAACAACCAAAGCATGGTAAAGACAACCCTAACCAACATCCTCCAAAAAACTAGTCCAAGACATGGGAAAATAAAGGTAAAGGAAAGATGAAGAATGACACTGGGAAGTGGTGTGACTTCCACAAAATCCCCTAGCACAACACTGATGAATGTCACTCGAAACAGTCATTGGTGGCCAAGGTCAAAGAAAAGGAGTTGAACCCTAATTCATAATATAATCCAGAAAATATTGAAAATAGATAGATCATTGAAACAGACCCCACTGCTATTGTCACAACCACAAACTTTCAACCAAAAGAACCAACAGATCCTAAAGAGGGGGAGCACCTCTTCCATTCACACATGTGTTGGTTGTGGAGTCTGATTATATTCCCATTTCTAAGGTGTCGTTAAGATATATGAATATTATATTTACTTATTTTAAGTGACTTTATTTAGGTGTATATTGAAATATCCCCACAAGTTCTACAACCTGTATTATGTCAGGTCTTGTTGTTGTTGAATAGAGAAAACTTCCAACCATTTTTATATACATCATTTGGTCCACTTTTGGTGAGTCATATTCTAGGATTAGTTTACATCCAATGACCATGGGAGTACTCATAGGTTTATTGTCTTCTATTTGGAATTTCTTTAGCATTTCCTTGATATATTTGGCTTGGGAAACAAATATTCCATTTTATATTTTATTTACCTGTAAACCTAAGAAGAAGGAAAATTCTCCCAGCATACACATTTCAAATTCTTCTTGCATTTTGGTTGAAAAATTTATTCTTAGTGTAGTAAGATTACTTCCAAATATGATGTCATCTGTGCATACCACCACAACAATCATGTTTTGATCCTCAATTTTTATGTATAAGTTGTTTTCAATAGTCCCTCTCTTATATCCTTATTTTTGCAGGTACTGATCAAGCCTTAAGAACCATGATCTAGGGCTTGTTTAAGATCATGTAGGGCCTTTTTTAGCTTGCACAAATAGTCCTAATTTTATGTTAACATGAATCCTTTTATTTTCTCAACATAGAGTTATTCTTCTAGTGTTCCATTAAGGAATGTTGACTTGACATCCATTTGATAGATTTTGAAATTTCTGAAGCATGCAAATGCCAAGAACATTCTGATGGCCTCAAGTCTTGCTACTCTAGTGAAAGTCTCTTAAAAATAAATACCTTCCACTTGGTAATATCCTTTGCAAACTAAGCTACATTTTTTCTTTATAATCTCCCCATTTTCATTTAGTTTATTCTTGAAGATCAGCTTGGTTCCTACCACATTCTTGTCCTTGGGTCTTGGAACTAGTTCCCAAGTCTGGTTCTTTTCTATTTGGTCTAGTTCTCCATTCATTTATTTTATCCAATATTTACTTTTGCTAGCTTCTTTAAATGAATTAGGTTCTATCAGGGATAACATTGTTTGTTCTGAGTCAAAAGTGAGTTTCCTTCTTGTTTCCATTCCTGCATTTTTATCTCCAATAATTTGACTTTTAGGATGATTCTTTTGAACTCTTTTTTATAGAGATTTTGGAAAGGACTTTTCTTCATTGTATTCTTCATCAGTATGTGGTTCATTTTCCTGTGTTTCATTATCATCATATTCTTGCTGAGATTCTACATCTTCATCTTCTTGTTGATATTTTACATCATCATCTATTTGTTGAGATTTTTTATCAATGTCTTAGGATATGCTCTTTTTTAGATCATCTATATTTACATTGGCACTTTCCACTATATTTAGTAGTCTAAGATTATAACATATGTATGATTTCTTATTAGATGAATACCCTAAAAATATTCCTTCATCAGATCTTGGATCAAACTTTCCTAAATTATCTTCATCATTCTTAATGTAACATTTACTTCCAAAAATTCTAAAGTGTTTTACAGATGTTGGTCTGTCAAACCATAGTTCATAAGGGGTTTTGTCATGGTTGTGTAATATCCCTAGGCTAAACCCAATTGTAATGTAAATACAAATGTACTTAAGATGGTGATTTGTTTGATATCATTTTGTATGCACCTTTCATGGCATAGTGCGTGCATGTATTGCGCAGTAAAATGATGAAGTGTGCACATTCTGGAATACCGCGTGCAACATCTTAAGTGCGTGCGATTTTGAGGCTAGGGAGCCTTTGTGTATATATTGTGTTTTATAGGCTGGTGAGCCAGTTATTATAAGCTAGGATTATTATATTTTTATTAGGCCGGAGAGGCTAGATGTTAAAGGCTAGCGTGCCTATTTTGTACATCTCTCATCATTAATATAAAATAAATCATTGCGCGTAGACCGACCACGATAAAAGAGTATGGGGGAATAAACTCCACTAGTTAGGGAAAGGGAGGGATAAAATTTAAGGAAAAGGGATAAGCTAGGGAGCTTAAGCCAAAAAGGAATATTACATTAATATTTCTTAAAGTATAAAGTATGGATAATTATTTTATCCTAAGTTCCAAATTTGGGGACAAGTGGGCCAAAGTAGCTCCCAACATGACAAGTGTCAAGTTGGGGACATGCATACATATTGTTGGGACTTATTTCATTTTCCGAAATTCTATCCATCATCCATCCATCATTAATTCATCCAGTCAATCATCCATGATTATTCACACACACATTGAGCTATCCTTTGTATCTTCATGACTGTACCTGAACCTATATCCATAGCCATACTTGATTGTGTAGTTGGTAGCTTGGGAGTTGGAATGAAGAAGTGGGTTATCAGGCTCGTGGGATATTGAAGAGGTGGTTTGCCACGCCCATGAGAAATTTCTCTCTGGGTGAGAAAATTGTTGGGAATTGATTTCCTGAAGGTGTTAAAATGCAACTACAGGGCTTTGAGACTTCCTGTCCGGCCTGTTGCTGAAGCCCGGAAAGGAAGTGGGGCAGGCGAAGGACTATTGAGTAGAGAAGGGGCACACTTTCTAGGGTGGCACATGCATGAGGGGAATGAGGGACTTTAGGCTGTTAGTTTGAGTTGGCAACTGTGACATAGTCTTTCATGTTGTCTATGAGCCTTTAGCCTGGTCAAGAATCCCTTTACCCGGGTGGAATTTAGTCCCATCTCAGGGGTGACTCACTATTGAGAGTGATGAATAGTGTGGTCTAAGGCTGGGAGGTTCATGGAAGGTCTGCACACAGTTGGTGATATTATTACCAAGATAAGTGTTAAATGTGTGATAAAATTACATGCTACATTGTCATTTACGTGTGTATTTTTATGGATTTATCTTATGTGTGGTTATATTTGTCTTTATATTTATGGGTATTGCCTACATATGCTACATGTATACATTTACTGTTATTTTCATGTGAATCTATGCATTTACAAATGTATTTGTATGTTTACATTTTATGTATATGTTTCTGCAAGAGCTCTGTGTGTATATACGTTTTAATTGCATGCAGTTGGAAAATTTTATGTGGCATAGCTCAGTTGGGTGTTGGGTATGTTACAATATGTTCCACAGAGAGAATGAAAGAGTTTCTCTTGTGTATCGTGGACCGACCTGGGAGGCAAGGGACGTTATAGGTTGGGTCTCCACTGATCTCGATTAAGTATGTGGACTATTGTGTAGATTGCATCTCTCCAGAATTTGTCTAGAATCTTGGCTCCATTTAGCATGGTTCTTGAATCTTCTTGAATTGTTATGTTTTTCCTTTCTACCATTCCATTATGTCGAGGAGTCTTGGGAGCTAAAAACTGTCTTTTGATACCATGATTTTCACATAATTGAATGAACTCTTTAAAGTTGAATTCTCCTCCATTGTCTGATCTCAGACATTTAATTTTGATATCCGTTTCATTATATACAAGGGCTTTGTATGGTTTAAACTTCTCAAAGGCTTCTGGTTTTTATTTTAGAAAGTATACCCAGGTCAATATTGTGTAATAATCAACAATCAACATAAAATAGTGTTCACCATAAATAATTTTAGTTCTGGTAGGTCCACATAGATCTCTATGAATAATTTCTAATGGTTTTGTTGTGGAATTCTCTTTTGTTTTGAACCTAACTCTTATTTAATTTCCTATTTGAAAATGTTTCCAAATAGAATCTAAAGGCTTAATACCTTTTTCTAGATCCATGAATTCCTCTTTCTCGTTGGCTTTGACCAAGTTGTAAAAGATTAAATGTATCAACCTTCTATGCCATAGACAACTTTCATCTACTTGGCTTAAACAACATTTTTCTCCTTCATCTATATTAAGGATATACATTGCTAGATGTTCTTGGTGCAACTGCTACTAGATTTCCAGTGTCCTTTTTTCTGATATCACATTTATGAGAATCAAAAGTAAGCATGTGACCTTGATCACATGTCTAACTTACATTTAGGATATTAGTTTTGATATTTTCTACCAGAAGTACATCTTCTTATTTGGTTTTGTTATTTCCTAAACTGATAGTGTCTTTTCCCAATATTTTGGCTGACATATTATCTCCAAAAGTTACTTTTCCTTTTCCTTTCTTGTTTAAATTGAGAAATTTTCTTTAATCTCCAGTCATATGTTTGGAACACCCACTGTCTATATACCATTGACATCCTTGATTTCTCGCATACAAGGATACATTGCACTCTATTTGTTTTTTTCCATACTTTATTATTATTGGGTGTTACACATTATTTTGGTCACTCTGATGATGACCCCATAGGCATGTGTTCAGGCTTCCAAAACAATCTTTCACATGAGAAAAATGACTGAGTTTCTTCCCCTACAAGGAACATTTTTAGAATGACATCGCAGGCTGACAGTGGTACATAGTGCGGAAATCAAGGATTTGCACAGGCTGCTCTATGCCTGGCCTGTGGGATTTCCGCATGTTGCTATATAGGCAGGGTGCGGAGGTGCTTGCTAAGAAAAGGAAGAAGTTTCATGAAGTTTCTAGAATGTGAGGTGGTGTCCGTATGGTTGTGATCTCACTGGATTTTCTGATTTGGTGGGATCATCCTTATCCTAGTAACCACTTCATCTTCTCCTATACAATAATGGATTTCTCATGGAAACAGTTAAGAAAGGTCAAGCAAGATTGAGCAAAGAATAGACTGAAGATTGTGTGAAGAATTCTGATACAATTGATGCTTGAGGCCTCCATTTGTCCATCAATATTTGTGGATTATCTTCATGCAAATTCAGAGCAAGTGTATGTGTGTGTTGGAACAAAGGACCACCGAAAAGGAACTTGCAACATCAAGGCACTCCGGTTGTATATTCCACTTTTACTTAATATGATACAACAACATGTCTCTTTCCCATAAAATCATTAGTATTTTATTACATGACTCCTTGATCACATGTTTGGGTTTCCATTGAATCTATAATTGTTGCTTTCACTTTGGTTGGTTTGTGTCATTGCAGACCGGATCTCACAAGAGCATCGGAGTGAAGCAGGGACAAGAGAGATATAAGGAACTGATATATAAAGGTATGTCATACGCTCCTTATTTGATGATAAATTCAATGGTAGAAACCTAGAGAAAATGTCATGTCCTATCTGTTTTGTTCTAGATCCAGGTGGATCTAGGGAGATTAGTTTATGTCTACATTCACCAATTTATCCACTAACAAAATTGTCGACTCTACTGGGGATATGAATTAAGTTTGTTTTTTTGTTGGCCATTTTCTCTTTATCTATTCTTTTCACTTGAACTCAGTCTCTGAGTCTGTGGGAGATCCATCCAGACTCTATAGGTTTAAAAATCCACTTAGATCCTTTTCCCTTTTCTCATAATTTCTTGATTTACAAACACCTTCGCACTGTACCTTATACATAGCCTACGAAAACCTCTAATTTCCACACCCTGGTTGTTTTCTTCAGTGCAGGATTTCCACACCCTATCCATTTCTGGCCTACGAAAACCATTAATTTTCGCACTGTGTTATGCTATCAACCTGCGGCGACGTCTGTGAAATTTTTTGAGTTGGATCTTAGCCTTTGTTGATGACCAATTTTTTCTTTAACCAACTGAAAAGGATTTTTAATGCCAACATACGGCTTTTTTCTAACATTTGACTTGTTGTTGATTAGTTTTCGGAGATCGAACACCTCTCTTAGTCATTTTCCAGTTTTCATTTTTTATTTTTAAACAACAAGGGTATAATATCTGAGCTTGTATTTGAGTGCTTGTTTGATTAAAAATCCTAGATTGGATTTGAAATTTTGGATTGATTACGTATTCTGGATTGCTCGATGATTGAGAAGTTGTCTCTTCATTTGCATTTGAGGAAATACTTTCTCGTAATTTTTTATTTTTTTCTTCATTGAAAGTTCGATTTGGGTGCTTGTTGATGGTGATGATTTAATGTAAATTTTTATTATCTCTCATATATTCTTGGGTGGAAGGAAGGAGAAAGGATGGCGAGTTCAACTCTCTCTTGATATTGGAGGATTGTATCTTCCTCTTGGAGCTTTATCTCTCCCTTTACATTTGGAATCTGTAGCTACCTTTGGAAGTCATTACTTCCCTTGAACAATAACTATTGATTATTTCTCATATATTGTGCATGGTGTATTGTGGTGTATTGGTGTAACTCTTATAATATTGTTCATTGCTCATTGGATATAGTTGAATGTTTTAAGTATAAGTTGAAAAAGGTTTAAATTGTACTTGATATTGATCCACCCCCCTATCAGTATCAACAACCTCGATAACCATGATTTCCACCTTGGTTCGCCAAACTAACCCGTCTTCCGACCCATGGATCATACCCGAACCTGGTGATTATCCCCGCTACGGAAACCAAATGCCTTTAAGTCCAGTTGAATCTGCCTATCAAGCCATTCAATCGACAACCCCTTCTACCCCCTCTCTTGGTGATTCATCTCGTGACCTGTTCCACGTTTTTTTTCCCACAGACGAGATGATTATGTTGGTTATGTCGATGGAAGATACCCCTTGGGATGATCGACATCATCGTTCCATTCTCTTCCTCAAACAACACACCATCGTGAGTTACCAATGGTTCTCGACTCTGTCAACCATTTCTATCATTTCCATTGGTCTCGAGACATCACATGACGTGTTATATGAAGGGAACTTAAGCAATATTTCACCCACCATCCCCCTCGACATATCCATTAAATATGGATTTGTTGAAAATGTTCACATCGGAGCTTCTTGTTCCACTTATGAGGTTGTCGTGTATAAATCACTTTTCCAAGGGTTTTGTGACATCTTTTCTTGGAGCTATGAAGAAATGTCGGGTGTTGACCTTGATATTGTTTTACACGAAATTAATATGTACTCGGGCGCTAGACCCGTTCGACAGAGACTTCGTCCGATCCACCCCTGTAAAGAAACTTCTATTAAGCTTGAGGTCGAAAAACTTCTTAAAGATGGATTTATTTATCCTGTGGATTTAACTGATTGGGTATCCAATATCGTTCCGTTTAACAAGAAACAAGGTACGATCTGTGTCTGCATCGATTATAAGGATATAAATCAAGATTGTACTAAGGACAACTTTCCCACCCCTTTCATTGACCAGATTGTCGACGATTGCATCGGGAGTGAAATATTCTCTTTAATGGATGGTTTCTCTGGCTATAATCAAATCAACATATTTCCCATGGATCAACACAAAACCACTTTTATTTGTCCTTGGGTCACCTTTGCCTACCGGAAACTATCCTTTGGTTTAAAGAACATCGGTGCGACTTTTCAATGTGCTATGTCTTATGCTTTTCATGATATTAAGCACATTGTACAACCATATCTAGATGACCTACCGATGCATTCCATGCATCGTAGTGACCATCTGACCCACCTCTGAGCCATTTTCATTCATTGTCGGTTCTATCGTATATGCTTAAACCCACACAAATGTGTTTTTTGTGTGGATTCTAGCCGACTTGTAGGTTTTATCATGTCACGCCAGGGGATGAGGTTCGATCCTTTGAAGGTTGAGGTGATCCTCAATCTCCCTCCTCCTTCTTCACGTCGTCAGCTTCAAAGTTTGCAAGGGAAGGAAAAGTTTTTACATCGTTTCATCCCAAAATATGCTCAATTAACGCTTGGATTTACTCGAATCCTAAAGAAATATTCTAAGTTCGTATGGGATTCCATCACCAACAAATCTTTCGAAGATTTGACACTGAATTTAACCCATACCCCATTAATTTTCCCACTCGATTATAGTCGATATTACTTCCTTTATATCATTGCTTTGAACTCTACCATCATCATAGTTCTATTCCAAGAAGATGATTCACACGATGAACATGTCATTTATTATTTGAGTCAGAGTCTCACGACTACTGAATCCAAATACTTACATGTTGAAAAACTGGCCTTGGCAGCTGTTCAAGCTATCCAACATTTTCGTCACTACATCTTACTGCGCAAGACCACTGTAATTTTTGATTGCAACCCCACGCAACAAATTCTTACATGCCAATTTCTAGGGGGGAAATAATCCAAATGGATAGTAATTCTCCAGGAGTTTGACTTAGAATTTGAATGCGCTAAGTCTAAGAAATCCTTGGTGTTTTCCAAGTTGATATGTGACCTTCCCTGCACTGAGAAAAAGAATGTAGCAGAGGATTCTTTACTCGATGAATACATTTTTCTGATCAGTTCTGAAGACCTTTGGTATGGGGATATCATTATCTATCTCCAAACTCAAACTTTCCATCCTGATTTGTCTAGCACTGACCATCGTCGAATACATTACCAAGCCCATCAGTACATTATCCTCGGTGACACTCTTTATCGTCGTGGGGTTGACTCTGTTTTTTAACGATGTATCACCTCTGATGAAGCTGAGAAAGATTTGAATGATTTCCACTCTAGAGCATGTGGTGGTCACATGTATGGGTATGCTACTACCCAGAAGATCTTACGAGCATGGTATTTTTGGCCTTCTTTATTTAAATATTTTATTACCACCATCAAAAAATGCCATGCTTGCCAAACATACAACAACAATATAAGATTGCATCCTTCTCCCTTACACCCTGTAGTTTCCGTTGGACCTTTTGTGAAATGGGGCATTTATTTCATGACCTGTAACCCTCACTCGGTCGAGGGGCATGGATACATTATTGTAGCCATGGATTATTTCACCAAATGGGTCGAGGCGATGCCTACTTTCGACAATACTGGGAAAACTGCAACCCTTTTCATATTTAATCATATTATTACTTGATTCGGGATCCCGCAATATATCGTTAATGATCATGGTAGCCATTTTCAAAACTTTTTGATGTATGAACTTACCAAATAGTTGGGTCTTCGACATGAAAACTCAACCCCCTACTATCCACAGGCCAATGGCCAAGTCAAAGGAATAAATAAAATGATTATCACTATGCTTCGTCGGATAATAGGAATCCATAAGACCACCTGGTACATGATGTTGTTTTCAACATTATGGGCCCATCGGACATCTTTGAAGTTTGCTATGAGATTTACCCCTTTTCAACTAGTCTACGACATTGGAGCCTTTCTCCTGATTGAATGTGAAATACCATCCTTGAAGCTGTCCATCGAACTTCTCCCAAACACATCTACCGAAGAGGAGCATCTATTGTATCTTATGAAATTATATGAGACCCATCGTGATGCCACCCTTGTTATTGAAACCCATAATAAATGCGTAAAATCCCAATATGACAAGCATATGAAGACGCATGTTTTATCTGAGGAATATCTAGTTCTCATCTATGAACAAGATCGTGATCTGCTAGGAGCCAAAAAATTTGAATCTATGTGGTGTGGTCCATATATCGTCAAATGAATGTTAGAGAAGGGAGATTACGAGTTATTATATTATGATGGAATTCCCTTGACTGAACCCAGAAATGGGCTTTAATTGAAGAAGTACTATGCTTAGACTATATCTGCATGATTGCTTGTACTTTTATGGTACCATACTCTTGTGTGTTTTTCATTATTTTGTTTCGACCCCCAACTTCTTACCTTGCGTTGTGCTTGGTTTCCAGATGTCGACGTCTTCTTTACCCTATATTGGCTTCGCTATTGGTGCTAGGCATAGTACTGAGAACCTAGCTTCTGTTGCTTGGGAAATCTATGCACCCACTAATGAACTTATCAGTTTACAAGGTGTTTTCCTCGATCGTGCAACCAATAATATCACAGAATATAACATAGTCATTGAATTATTGACTGATGATATCTCACTTGGGATTCGTCACTTCGTTGTACGACTTGATTCACAAATAGTAGTACTCCAATTAAGTAATGTTTACACTATCAGAAGTCCTACTTTGTTATGGATATATCTACGAATTCATCTCTTGGAATGTTATATTGATTATATTGAATATCAACACATTCCTAGATGTCTAAATACATTAACTGATGCTCTAGCTAATTATGTGTTAGACAGACATTTGAGACATTTATAAATCCAATCACAAATTACATATTGTATATAAAAGCAGAGTAAGCCGATAGAAGCCTCATGTATATATATAATGAAAAAGTTTTACAAAAAGTGTTTTCCATCCAAGGACCAAAATATCAAAATAGAGAGCCCATGGCTCCTACAAAATAGCATCACAAATGCCACTCGAAATAGTATCATGGATGTTGCTCATGATAGAACACTACTGCCCATGCTACCCGACAAAGTAACCAACTAAGTGAGTTGGACATGCCTACATTATGGAATTGATAATTCCTCGAGACCTCCTCAATCAACATGTTAGGAATGTCTGCCATCAAGCCTTCTAAGTTATTCTCCATCGCCTCATAGTCGTCGTCGTCCCACCCTTCTACCACATGTGCCTCTCCTCGCCTCTAAATCAAAGATGTGCCCGGAGGTCGATGCGGCCCTACATATGCATAGTCAAAAGTATCTGATTAGTCTTTAGATCGAATACAAAAAAAACATCTAATATCCTAAAAAACATAAAAGCATTATAAAGAACAAAATGTCTTTCTTACCTAGATCTCCCCAATGAAATCCATCAGGGAGAGCCAAGTCAGGATCACCTCGAAATTCCAGGCTAATGTAAGTATAATCATCAAGCATCAATATTTGGGGCCTTAACCAATCAAAAAATGCATCATTGTACTTGATTATAGGGCCCGCTGTGTGTCGTGCCATAAGGTCACACCACCATTTCATTCTTGGGTCTCGTGGGGCTAGTAACCCCCACTCTACCTATAGCTTCAAATGAGGGACTCTTTCTAAGACGAAAGACACCAAAATGGACCCATACCCAAACTTCTTTAGGTACCCTCTCTTGCTTTTAGTGAGTTTTATCTTCATACTCCGTAGCAAACCATCACACCAATTGAATACTTGAGGTTCCAGAAATTCAATGGAATATTGAAAGTAACTCAAGAGCACCATGTGTGGCGATGCACTTCCTGCCATCCATGAAATGGTAAAGAGGATGGTTCTGAGAGTAAAATCCCACACACCTCGGATAGCCACTTTACCTTTGCACCTTTAGGCATCCGATTCACAGTGCCGACGGATATACTTGTTATCCGATTCACAGTGCCGACGGATATACTTGTTATCCGATTCACAGTTCCGACGGATATACTCGTTCATCGACAATCCACCACCTCAACCCCCTGTCAAAGACACCCATGCCCCACGATGGAATATCCCCGTCAGAAATTAAATATCCTCAATTTCCAAGGAGAGGACATGAACACCCACGTGAAATACTTGATGTTCCATGTCCCACATATGGACCAAGTACTTTAATAGTCTCTGCTGGGCTCTCATGCCCTAGGCTTTGAAAACATTCAACATGCCACATTACTAGAGAGCATGAATGGTTCATGGATCATTCAAAGCCATTGAGTCATCATATTCATGCTCACGTTCTCTCCATTCCAACATTTTTGCAATCAAACACCTGCATGGAAATAAAAGAGGACAGTTAGCACCTTTATCCACCCTTTTGGAATTCTTTTTGGTTCAACGCTTGATTTTTTATTTTGATTTTCTGCCGCCGCAATTGAGCTTCAGTTATAGTGCAAGATTTCCGCAGGTGAGACGTTGGGAACCTGCAGAAATCCTTGATTTTTGCAAGGCCCGATATAGGCCACCTGCGGTTCCCCCAGCACATGCCTATCGACCCAAAAATCATTTTTTAACCACCAAAAAAGAATTTTAAACCATTGAAAAGGAAGAAGATGAAGCACTTACTGTTTTCACGGAAACCATTCATCGATTGATCGCCTATGATCTTCACAATCGCCCGCCGAAGTAAGGGGTGAAAAAGGGGTTTTTTGACAAGTGCTTGACCAAATACAAATGAAATGGTAAAAAATAAGTCTTTCTCTTATTTATTTCATTTTTTACCTTTTTTCACAAATATTTTATATTATAAAATGTATTTGGTTATAAACCCTCATAACTAATAGTTTTGAAGTGTCTTGTTTCTTGCAGGAGAAAGACTAGAGTCTTAATTAACGGAGTTTCGATCTTTGTTCCGTAAATTGTTTTCTCTTCATTACTCATATAGATACCTTTTAGTTTTTTCTAGTAAATCCTTGAGTTCACTCTTCATTCATTCTCGTGCTCGAAAATTTATGAGAACGCAACCGAGTATACTTTTGTAGTCCTTTCGTACTCGTCTTGGTAACATGAAAAATGACACACATGGAGTATCATTTAAGCTCTTTTCACACTCCATAAAAACAAAAATATTGTCGGGCGACCTTGTTTTGTTCATGCTCATAAAAGTATTTGAATAAAACGTTCGATGGGAGATAGTTTATCACTTTTCCGGTCCTGTCGAACTATCTTACGAAAAAGGAACTGAGAGAGTTCTCTTTAAATTTTTTTAGACTCTACAAACATGAAAAACTCCTGAGTTTTCTATCTTTGGACTCATTAAACACACATCGAAAGACACACATGGGACCAAACCACTCCTTCTTAGGTTTCATTAAAAATATTCCGAGGGACTCGTTCGAAGGATGAGCTTAAATTACAAGCATATGTTATCCTCCTCAAGCTTGCATAAAAATAAAGAGGTACTCCCCAGAAATGGTGGGGGCAAATTTGGGAAAGAGATGTGTTTATGTACCTGTGTTAGTGGCAGTACTAGTCTCTCTTGAACATGACACCCCCTTCGTCCTTTGAATTCGGGTTGGGAAATCCATTTGTCTCTCATCTATCCTTCGTCGAATTCATATCTTGGGTCATCTTTGAGTGAATTCTGCCAAGACCAGTTTCGTGTCATTCATATGTTCAAGAGAAGTCCAAGCAAGCCCTCCTTCGAGTCGGCCATATGCATTGTCATTTCTTGCATGTTGGCCTTCCCTGTGTCAGTTTCAAATCATTTTTACTTTTATCTGCCCTTAATCTCTTACTTATTTTGTGTCACTAATGGGGGATACATCAAATCCCTCCTATGATGAGTATTTTTCCTGTCGACTTCAACTCATCATCCGGGAACAAGACTTAGAAATCGTTTAGTACCTTAGAGCCTTCATGCCTCAATGGTAGGTTTCTTCGCTCTCAACAGTGGATTCACATCATTGGTCCCTGATCAAGAGATTTCATCGAGTGTTCGACTTCATCTCATTTATTCACATTCGTTGGATTGTACTAAGGTACCTTTGGATTCATTGACATCAATGGTGATTTCCCTTGCACTTGTTAACGGTTCTCATCAATGACCGGTAATCAAGTGGTTTCTACCATGTTCGACTTCAACACCTGTAATCGCATGGTTATATTCATACTTACGGATGACGGGATTGAAGACCCTGGATCTCATATTTTTGGCCCAGTTTGTGATGGAGTATTTATGATTTGAATTGACACATAGATCCACTTTGTATGTCTCGTGGTTGTGTCTGAGTTTACACTTTCTAATATGTAGATCCATGGTGTATTTCTGGTGGCTATGTAGAATTCTGATGACATGGATCCATGGTGTATAATTGGTGTCCATGCCTTGCATTTATGATTTCAATCACTTGTAATTTGAGCATGGGAATTCCTACCTCATAAATGGTATAATTCTATGCAGATGCTTGGTTGTTTGCAGGTTCCTGATTGGTGCGTTCCTTGTTTCCGACACACATATGCATTTTACAAAGTATTTAGGTTGTCACATGTTCTAGCCTAATACTTTGGGGGGCATTCTGTTACACATTATTTTGGTCACTCTGATGATGACCCCATAGGCATGTGTTCAGGCTTCCAAAAAAATCTTTCACATGAGGAAAATGGTTGAGTTTCTTCCCCTACAAGGCACATTTTTAGAATGATGTCGCAGGATGACAGTGGTACACAGTGCAGAAATCAAGGATTTGTGTAGGCTTCTCTATGCCTGGCCTACGAGATTTCCACATGTTTCTATATAGGCAAGGTGCGGCGACACTTGAAGATAAGAAAAGGAAGAAGTTTCATGAAGTTTCTAGATGGATAATTTTCTAGAATGTGAGGTGGCATCCATATGGTTGTGATCTCATTGGCTTTTTTGATTTGGTGGTATCATTGTTATCCTAGTAACCACTTCCTCTTCTCTTATATAATAACAAATTTCTCATGGAAAAGGTTAGGCAAGGTCAAGAAAGATTGAGCAAAGAATAGACTGAAAACTATGTGAAGAATCCTGATACAATTGATGTTTGAGGCATCCATTTGTCCATCAATCTTTGTGGATTATCTTCATGCAAATTCAAAGCAAGTGTATGTGTGTGTTGGAACAAAGGACCACTGAAAGGGAGCTTGCAACATCAAGGCACTCTGGTTGTATCTTCCACTTTTACTTATATGATACAACGACATGTCTCTTTCCCATAAAATCATTAGTACTTTATTACATGACTCCTTGATCACATGTTTGGGTTTCCATTGAATCTATAATTGTTTCTTTCACTTTGGTTGGTTTATTTCATTGCAGATATGATCTCACAAGAGCACTGGATCGAAGTAGGGACAACATAGATATAAGGAAACAATATATAAAGGTATGTCGTATGCTCCTTCTTTGATGATAAATTCAATGGTAGAAACCTAGGGAAATCGTCATGTCTTGTCTGGTTTTGTTCTAGATCTAGGTGGATATAGGGAGATTAGTTTATGTCCACATTCACTGATTTATCCAATAACATTGGGAATATTTATCATTTTATCGTATTTGGAAAATCTACATTCACTAGCTTTATGACCATAGTTGTTGCACTTGTAACATTCTACATTGTAGTCATGTAAGGGAGAGAAGGATTTAAAGTTTCTTATTTTTGCATTATCCTTATTATTTCCATATCTTTGAACATTTATTGGATTGTACTTGTTAGGATATTTAGACACTTAGGAGTTAGTTAAGATCTACTTGGTATAATATGTCGTTAGGTAAAAGTGTGTTTCTTTAGTATGCATTAGTATGCATTTGTAGTTAGGCAATCCGAAGGTCACGATATGTTCCCGACATAGAGTGATCCGACGGTTCATACTCTCATCGATCTTAACGACCATTGATCTGTGGCTTAACACCCGATTGGTCCATGATCTCTATTTAAAGAGCATGGAGGTTCATTTGTCAATGATCAATTGTGAGAAACTCTCTTGTAAAATCTCTCTGTAATATTTTTCTTTGCATTAATAAACTGCTCCAAGTGGCTGCGTTGGCTGGGGCCGTGGATGTTTCCTCGTAGGGGTTTTACCACGTGAAAACATCGGTGTGTTGATCTTTGATCTGGTTATGTGAGTGGTTATTGAAGGTGTTCTTCCTCTGTTGGAATACCTGTGTTGTCGAACATGGTATCAGAGCCAGGTTGAAGACCTGCTCCTGTTGTAGATCGAGATCGTGAAGCCGAGTTGCTTCATCTCCATTTTATGGAATTTTTGTACATTTTTGGGCTGAAAGGACTGTTCCATTGCGTCCAGAGCACACTTTTAATTCAGGAACACTTTTCGTTTCACTCTAAAAGGTTTCCGTTTGCCCAAGATACGGCCATTACAGTCAGAATTCGGAGGTATAAAGTCTGAATACGCATTTTTAAATTTTTGCAAAGTTTTGATTTTATTTCGGTTTGTATTTTTTTTTTCCGGGCTGCTACTCTTTTAGATCTGCGTATGCTCTTTTCCCCTTTCCTTGTGCGATCTCAGAAAATCAGAAACAGATAGGAAAAGGTGCATCTTCCAGGTAAGCTAACCGAGATCTAACCCTTGTTGTC
>ML787444.1:542492-554742 GCA_009831015.1 Picea engelmannii | reverse complement strand
TTAGGTAAAAGTGTGTTTCTTTAGTATGCATTAGTATGCATTTGTAGTTAGGCAATCCGACGGTCATGATATGTTCCCGACATAGAGTGATCTAACGGTTCATACTATCCTCGATCTTAACGGCCATTGATCCATGGCTTAACACCCGATTGGTCCATGATCTCTATTTAAAGAGAATTGAGGGTCATTTGACGATGATCGATTGTGAGAAACTCTCTTGTAAAATCTCTCTATAATCTTTTTCTTTGCATTAATAAACTGCTCCAAGTGGCCGCGTTGGCTGGGGCCGTGGATGTTTCCCTGTAGGGGTTTTACCACGTGAAAACATCGGTGTGTTGATCTTTGATCTGGTTATGTGAGTGGTTACTGAAGGTGTTCGTCCTCTGTTGGAATACCTGTGTTGTCGAACAATACTCTCTACAAGCTTTACATCCAAAAGTTTTGCAGGAATAGCAATAACCAAGGAAGAAATATTTATTTTTGTTAGAAGGATTCCTTTTGATGATTCTATTCTTCTCGATATCTTTTTCATTAGTAGAATGTGCAATTTTTTGTTTATTTGGGATAGTTTCAAATGGTATTGTTCTTGTTTTCTTTTCTTTTTAATTTATGGGTTTCTTAAGAACATATGCATATCTGATTTTGTCATTTTCTTGTTCTATAGAGGGATCATATCCTAGTCCTGTCTTATCATTTGATGATCTCTGACTGCTAAGAATGTTACTCAATATTTTTGAGTTGTTTTCAAATTTAGACTGATGACCTTATTTTTCTAGTTTCCCTTTTAGTTGAACTATTTCATCCTCCAATATCTTACACATCTGTTGTTTTTCACTGATTTCTTTATTCAATATTTATTTTTTTCTTATGGTTTCTTGGAGTTGAGTTTTTAACTTAATAATTAGTTGTTCTGACTCACTAATGGTTTTGGAAAATTCCTTCTCTCTTGATTTAGTAGCTTCTTCAATCTTTAGAAGTTCTTCCCTTAGTAACTTGTTTTTTTTTTCTAGTTTTTCTTAGTTCTTCAATTACACGAAGGAATTCTTCTTCAAAGTTCACTTCTTCTTGATCTTACGAATGATTATCATATTGAGTTTTATTCCCATAAATAGAAGCTTTTGCTACTCTTCTTCATTTTATTCTGATGAGCTATTGTCTTCTTGGGTAAATAACATTTTATTTTTCTTGTATAAATTCTTTTTATCATTAGTTTTTCTTTTCTTCTGATCTTTGAAGGTTCTTTCATCATCACTTTCCTCCTTCTTAGGATAGGGGAATTTATTGGCAAAGGGTCCAAGTTTTCCATAGTTTAAACATATTAGAGGAATATTTCCTTTGTATTTCCCAGTCCCTTTATTGAGTTTATGAAGTTGGCATTTTCTTCATCAGATATATCTCATAACTTGTCATTGGTATTTTTCTCCTACCCCATCTTTGTTTTAGATTCTTTAAAGGTTTTTTCTCTTTTTGATGGTTTTTGGTTCCCTGTTCTCATCTCATATGCTATAAAAATTCCATGAAGTTGATCTACTATGAGTTTGTCAAGTTCTATCCTATCTTCAATTATAGAAATTTTGGCATCATATCTCATAGGTAATGAACTTAATATATTTTGTACAATAGGATTATTTATAAGTTCTTCTCCTAATGCTCTTATTGAATTAACTACCTCATCTACCATATGAAAGTATTCAACAATGCTCTCTTCTTCTTTCATTTTCAATTTTTCAAACTGAGTTCTTTAGGTTTGTAGTTTTGATTCTTTCACTTTGCTATCTCCTTCATATACAACTTCCAATTTCTCCCAGATTTCCTTAGTTGACTTATAATGCATAACCTTCACACATATAAAATTTGTAAATCCTCCTAGAATGGAATTAACTGCTCTTAAGTTTCCATTGCATATTTTATTTCCTGTAGTATATGTGGGTGGATTAATTGGTGCAGTGTAACTATCTACAACAGATTGCCAGACATCAAAACCAAGAGCCAACATGAATCTTTTCATTCTTATTTTCTAGAGAGCATAGACACCTCCATTGAACAATGGTTCTTTGTTGGAAGACATTCCCTCTTGGTGAATAAAAACTGAGCCTACAGGTTTCTCCCAATTCCTATTATTCACTAATGTTAGTTTTATATTATTGAATGGATGGTGCTCTTAATGACGATGTTAGATAGGTATTTTATTTTTGAATGAAAACTTAACTTATATTGAATATGAAAGAACTTCATCCATAACTAAAAAGATACTTAATTATATGGTAAAAATAAGAAATCACTTAATGTAAGACATGCTTCCCAATATGTTAACCAAATGTAGAGAAATAACATCAAAATCACGTTGGACATTTTTTTTGGATAGTTGGTTGTCATTGATGTCAACCCTTCAAGAATTATGGTAGCCCCAATAGTGTGGTTTTGGTACCTGTATTCGAATGAGGAATATGGAAATGATGGAAAGAGTGTTACGAGGAAAATCACTCTATGGCATGGGGTAAACCACAAAACACGAAAATGAGTGCAGAAATCAACTCTAATCTCAAGTATGTTATATAAACAAATATGCTAAAAAGACACGATAAAGAGCCTACCTCGTCCAGGCATTTGATGAAGTCCATTGTTGAGCACTTGACTCAAAGCAATATACCTGCAACTTGTCCTTAATAACCAAGATATGCAAGCATATGGTGATAATATATAAAGTTAGCACATACAATAGCATAATCCATCAATATTCATAAAAAATACACCCATGGAATAATAATTCAAATATTTTCAAGACATTAATTGGACGAGAAAAGAGTATTTCTATTAAAATGTAATCAACATAAGTGTATGAATGACAAACTTCTGTTTCGGCATGTTCGGAACCGAGAAACTAAGTCCCTTCCAGCTGGGCCTCCACCACTTCAATCCTCCACCAAAGGCAAGCTCATATAAGAGAGACAATGAGGTTCTCCATCAAATAGGGAAGAGCTTGGAGGCTGAAAAATGTGTTCATACTTAAAAGGACAAAGGGATGCAGACTCAATATGAAGTGAATAATTTCTCTAGAGTAACTTTTCTCTCAAAGTTGAATTCTTCTCTTTGTTTCCACGGCTTGGATATGGCCCATTTATAGCCTTCAAATGGAACTGAAGGGCCGAGTCAGAATGTTTCTAGTATATATAAGGTCAAGGATCATTGATCTCGTGACGTGACATGGAAACCCAACACCATTTTTTAATTTTGGGCACAAAAACAGATTTACACGGGATGTAATGGTGTAACCTGCATATATGCATGATGTATTGTTGTTAGGGCATGTATATGTTGAAAAATACAATTTTTAGCTATGGGAACTGCAAAAAGGGACTTCAAGTCTGCATAGGGAAATGGAAAGGGCCTTCTGAGAAAGTTTTCATAGGGTGAGGAAAATATTTCTATAACATATGCCCCCTAATGTGTGAGGTCATAGGAGTATCTGCGATGGCAGAAATATATTATAATTCCCATAAGTGGAGTAATGGAGACCCAACTGGACGAACTAGTTTCTTATAAGAATATTACAATCCATAATGACTTTGCACACATGGCTGCCAATTTGAATTACACTGTAGATCCATGTGGAAATATACCAAACAATTGTTCATGGCCATGAATAGGAAATACAAAAGTAGATGCATGCCATAGGCTGTCATGGTTTTTATCACATGAAGTTGTCGTGGGTCATTTTTTTCCTTAGGTTTTAATTTTTACCCTTTAGTGTTTAAGTTTGTTTTATTTTTCCTTTTTTGATTTTCTTAGGTTAGTCTAAAAAATTAAAGGCTTGGGTTTTGGTTCACATTTTTGGCCCACACCTATGTTTATAGCCTAGGTTCATTTTGTGGTTTATGTATTTGACTCATCACTTGACTTGACATCTAACACTATTGACCTCATGACTCTACAAACCTGACAAGTCACTTCATCCACTCATACACGTGATCCTTTCCATTTTGTCCCTATGCTTGTTAAGGAGTCAAATCAAATTTTGAAAAGGGTGTTGCCAACTCACTAGACGTTTTTGTAGCGCACCTTTGTACATATGCTCCTTTACCATCATTCACCATCATCAAGCTGATTTCATGTCTTTTATTGTTTTCAGCGCCCTTGTCCTCAAAAGAAATATTAAGATTTGGTCATTTATGAGGTTCTAACTGTTTACTAATTTGAAATATTCCTCCTAAGATCGATGTTGTTGAAACCACTAGTCCAGACAGAGTTGCATATTGTGTTACAGGATTAATTGTTAGAGGTGAATTTGAGGTTGAGGTGGATGTAACAACTCCAGGATTCCTGCAAATCTTTCATTTATCAGCTATAACATCCAGGTACTTCATGATTCACTTCAGCTGCATTGAATATCATTAAGATATCTCTGTCTTATATTTTGGTAGTGCCTGGCGCTACAAGCTACAAATTCTCTCACCAACCAGCCTCTCTACCTCTTCTTCCACACACTCCATAGTCATTTTCATGCTGAATTTTCCCTCCACTAGAACTCAGACGTTTTTCTTTAGATTTTGAATGCCCAGTCATCATTTTGGTTCACAATTTCCCATATTGCGCTACTGAAACCACTGCTAGATTGCACTACGAATCCTCTATTCCAATTCTACAATTTCCATGTCAAACCTTTGTTATCTTCTATGCTCACAACTCCATTAGTTAGCTCCCCTTTTTCATTGAGTCATGTTATTATTTCATTTCACAAGTCTACTTGTAGTGAGGAGTTAGGAGCCCCTACATTTTTAAAGCTTTGAGGACCTTGTATGGTAGCTTGATGACAGTCTAAAACCCAAACAATGCAGTGTCCCTTCATATCATTTCTCATAGTATCTTTCCTTTATTTCAAATCATCAGACCAATCTCTTGTTAATCCATAAGTGAATTGGATGAAATCCATGAATGACCAATTAAAGGATCACCTTCAAAGATCAAAATACCTTTACCTCTATTTGGTTTCCTTACCTCTTATAGCATTACAATATTTGATCCCCTGCTTCTATCCATGGATACACCTCAAAAGAATAAGTCTCACAAGGGAGGCAGTGTGGTCAGGACTTATCTTTATGAAGTGCACCTATTTGATGTTGAGCCTATGTTCAGGGAGGTTTTACAAAGGGTTGGTTGCCTCTCTTTTTGACAAAACATGTAGAGGGGACACCCTAAAGTAGCAAGGAAGTTTGACTTTAACTTTGATGGAATTAATACCAATGTAGGAAACCTTGAGTTTGAGGTATTTGATTCCACTACTACAACAACCATTGAGATACCCAACACTAGTGAGTGGTGGTTCAAATCCATGATCCTCAATGCAGCCTTTTCCAAGGATTTCCTCAAGACAGACTATCATAAAGACAATTTGTCTAAGGGAGTGCCTAGGAGCCACTTGATTGATGGTTTTGATAAAATGTTGAATATTATCCATAGATATTTTACATGTGAGGTAATATTTAACATGATATACCAATATCATATCAGACTCTTTCTACATTTCACTGGTAAGGATTCAATGAATATCCATTTTTATTTGTTAATAAGTATGGGAAATATTTTTTATAGCTTCCAAGACAAGACCAAGGCTGTGGACACTAGTGTTTTCCACTCTGGGTTGATCAGGATGTTGGTTATGGAAGAGTTGGAGAAAATGAACATTTCTTGGGAACAACTCATTGTCTCTGCCAATATGAAAATAGATATAGCCTCTACCCCTCAATCCAAGATGTAGATCCCTTTGACATATAGTAGTCTTTCCCCAACAGGAACAAACAAGAAGAGAAAAATAAAACTGACTACCCAAGACAAAGAAACCCCTAAGGAAATTGAAGAGGAAGAGAGGGAGGTTCATCACTCCCCACAAAGAGAATTTTCACCTCCTCCTGCACCTGAATTGGAAGAAGTTCCTTCAGCAACCAAAACCACAGCCAAGAAGGGGAGAAAATTTCATTTCTCTTCACCTACTGCAGCAACTAAGACCAGGGTCAGGAGGCCTTTTACTAGATCATCAACTCACAAGGAATTTGTTGAAGCAGAATTCATACCCAAGGCTTCAGTCCCAAAGAAAGTTGAAATTAAAAGTGATACTATGGGGAAGCCTATTTAGGTTATGGTCAAAGCCTTTGTTCAGAAGAAAGATAAATATAAAGGGGAAGACACTGAGAATCCTATTGAGTTTATCAACATCAACGCTCCCCCTGATAATCTCACTTTCAAAAGACTAATTAGATAACTTAGGGATGCTAGAAAATAAGTTTCTCGTTTGAAGGAAGAAAGTTTGACTGAGAGAAGGAAGATGAAGGGGCTCATGAACATGTACAATGAAACCCTTGAATTGGAAAGGTTTACAACAAGAATATTATTGCCTCTCCATAGGAAAATTAAGACTCTATACAAGAAAAACAGAAGCATTCAGTCCCAAAAAAGGAAGCTCAAAAAAGAATTGCAGCCCTTCAAGAATGATCTAGCCCAGAGGAACTTAAATTTTCTAGTACAAGATGAAAATGAAAGAGATGATGCTATGATAGAGGGAAGTTCTTGTGCAACAAGGAGGAGTTCTAGATTGAGAAAGTAGATGGAGGGTATGACAGATCCATTTTTTAGGGTGATTGTTTTTGCAAGCTTGAAGTGTTCAAGGAAGTATGATATTTTCACCTATGTAGGAATCTACAAGCTCCTAGTCCACTAGCTAAGATTTTTTGTGTTTTTGAAGAGTCGTTTCATCACTCAGGAAAACACAGATATTTCGTAGCGCCTGGTGCTATGGAATCATCTACACATATTGTTATGTAACTGTGCTACCAAAGGCACTACAGAATCACCTGGACAAGCACAGGAAGGGTGCTACATAATCTGCAGAGTAGTTTTACAAGGGGCGCAATAGAATTTGGAGAGCAATTTTACAATGAACGCTATGGAATCTGCAGACCAGTTTATAGGAGGGCACTACAGAATTGTCTACTGAATGCTCTATGGAATGGCACTAAGAAATGGACATTATAGTAAGAGGTTTTGAATTCATGACTCCTTCTTGACTTTGATGATGTGGAGGGAACCAAATATCAGCAGGTGGAAGCTCGAGATCAACATAGAGCTTGGAGGACACATGGTACTAGAGAAGGATGCGCCCAAACAACAATACATATCATATAATTTTTGTTAGAGTGGTTGCCAACATGGCTCCTTGATTTTAGCAGTTTGTTAGATCTGTTGGTACATATGTTAGACTTGTATTTTTTTATGGAGAATCCTAGGATAGGAAGGCCAACTTGCACCTCTAGTTGTTTCCCATTATTTTTTATTATAAATACATCATATGAATTATATGTTGAGGTTTGAATGGTTGAGTAGAGCTACCTTTTTGTAATATTTTGACTAAACAGAGTTGTTCTCTAGTTATGTATGAGACTTGAGACATTTTCATCAATAGAAGTCAGTTTCCTTTCATCATCTTGTTTCCTCTTATTCTGAAATGTTCATGATTGGATGATATTTATGATATGTTATGGTTGTGTTATGATGGATGTTTGATTATAATGATGCTATGAATGTTTTTCAGTGTTTTAAACTTTAAGTTCAAGAAGTTCTTGTGACTGATTTTTTCTTCATCTAGTTGCTTAAAGGCATGATGCTTATAGAAAACCTATCCACCCTCCTCACTAATTCTTCCTTCTATTCACCTTTACCCTTAAACCACTAACTGAAGTTAATCAAAACCTCATTTTCTTATGCATGCTAGCCCAAATTTCTGTGTTAAAATATTCTTATGATGAGTTCTGTCCATTTGACCTTTAATCATTAATTTACATTCACGAACATTTTGATGGGTACTGGGCTTATCCTCTTGCAATATAAGTATGATTCTCAATGATAACATTCTTGACACCATTTTTGGGGAACGAATTGAATGTATTTCATTGGGATCGAACGACAAAGAAATACAGATTTTGAAGGTGCATTACAAATCAGTACATTGAACATTGCAACTTGCACATGAAGACTCCATTTTTTCAGTTGTGGATATCAAAGGAAGACACATGAGGTCTACTCCACATCTACATCTAGAAGCACCTGAAGCTGACCCAAAGAAGATTATTTTTACGAGGAAAATCTCTTTATGGCTAGGGTGAACCACAACAGACGGAAATGACTGTAGAAATCAACAATATTCCAATAATATGATATATAAACCAATGTGGAAGGGAGATAAGGAAGAGGCCTACCTCATCCATATGTTCGATGATGTCCATCGTTGATCACTTCAAACCAAAGATATATACCTGCAACAAGTTCTCAACAAACAAGCAAAAAGAAGCATATGGTGGCACTATAAAAGGTTAACACATTAGATAGCATAATCCATCAATATACATAAAAAATATGCCCATGGATAATAATTCATATATTTGCAAGACATCAATTGGATGGGAAAAGAGTATTTCTATTAATAAATGATCAGCAGAAGTGAAAAAATTACAAACTTTCGTGTCAGCATAGTTTGAAACTGAGAAACTAAGTTCCTTCCAGCTGTACCTCCACCACTTCAATCCTCCACCAAAGGCAATCTCATATAAGGGAGATAATGAGGTTATCCATAAATAAGGTAAGAGCTTGGGGGCTGAACATTGTGTTCAGACTTAAAGGACAAAGGGATGCAGACTCAATATGAAGTAAATAATTTCTCTAGAGTAACTTTGCTCTCAAAGTTGAATTATTTATCCTTTTCTACATCTCAGAATTAGATTATTTATAGACTTCAAAATGCAACTGAAGGGCCAAGTTGAAACATTTCTAGTATATGGAAGGCCAAGGATCAGATATCTCCTATCGTGACATGGAAACCCAACGTTTAATTTTGATTTTCTGGCACAAATCCTGATGTATGGGGGTTTTAGTGGAGCAGTCTGTGTATACGCTTGTTATATAGGGTGAAAGATGCGTACAAGTGGAAAAAAATATATTTTTGTCTCTGGAATTTTAGTAATAGGGAAGACAAGTTTGCATAGGGAAATGGAATAAGGCCCTCTTTGCAAGATTGCATAGGGTGAGGCAAATATTTCTCTAACAATTATCAAGAAAGGAAAGACTTCTCAATAAGGATTTTCAGTTGTTGTACCAAGTACTTCTGTTCATTTACATGATTCTACTTTTAAAACTCCAGTAGCTATATCCAATTCCCCTTTTCTACCCTCTGGTGAAGTTTCTAGAAATTCGGATTTTGAAAATTTTCCTATTGAATACTCTTCTTTTAGCCCCAAATTGAAAGAAGAAAATTTTGAAACCTTTTCTTCTCCTGACATTGTAAGTTGGTTTATACTTGAGAGGCTTGAATATTTTCCTACTTTAGGCCTTCCTACTCCTCCTCCTATTAAATTTGATGTGACTGAAGAAGAGGAAACCTCTTTTCCCTTGGAACCTATACCATCTTCCTCCAAGACTCAACCTCTTCCTCTGAAAACTGAAACCTCTCCATCCAAGCTTCCTCTTTCTCCAAAAATCCAAGATGCAGTTGTACCTATCAAAACTCCATCTCCCCCTTGTTCTCCTATAGTTCACAACCCAATGGCATGTGCTAATATTCTTAGAAATAGGATGGATTCCATAGTGGCTTCTAGGTATGCCCCTCTTATTTTACCTCAACCTATAAATTCTCTCCTAGTTGGAGAGTACCTTAAGTACATTCCCAAGTTCACGAGGGAGGAAGAAATAACTACAAAAGAACACCTTGCATATTTTTATAGTTATGCAGATAATATTAACATTGAGAATGAATATGTATGGATGAGGGTATGTGTACAGAGCCTTGATGGTGAGGCTAGAAAATGGTTTAGGGGTTTGACTCATGGATCTATTGTTGGGATTGAAGCTTTGGATGATGATTTATTGAGGCATTGGGGGGGATAAAAAGGATTTCCTCTATTATATTACAAAATTTGGATCACTTAAGAGGAAGGAGGGGGAATCCGTCTCAGACTTCTCAAAAATATTTAATAAAATGTACAAAAATATTCCCACTGAAATAAAGCCTACATAAACCTTTGTCAAGATTACCTATGCCATTGCTTTTGACCCTGATTTTTACCTCCTGTTGAGAGAAACAAGATCTACCACTCTAGCTCATATGCAAGATGCAGCTTTGGAAGTATAATCTAACATATTGGTAGCTGGAAAACTTAGGGGAAAATATGATAGAGACAGAAGGAAAGGTAGGGTTGAAGCTTCAACCTGAGAATCTGTTGTTGTCCACCCTTAAGTTGTTGAACTTACAAAATTGGTAAAATCACTTTCTGTTGAAATGGAGAAGTTGAAACTTGAAGGAAAACATAACTATAGGAACACACATAATGTTGAAAATAGAGGTAATTTTAGAAGACCAAATAATGCCCCTCATGTCCTCCAAAGAGATCAAATAAATAGGGATAGGGATGATCAAAAAGTCCAATACCCTCTCCAAAACAACCTTGTTGTTGATGAAGAAACTGATCCTGAAATCCATTGTCTTGGTGACACCTCTTCATCTCCTCATCTAACCCAATCTACATATGAAGAGTCTCTTGTGGATAGTCAGTTAAATGAATTGAGTAAAGGGGAAAAAACATATGACAATCCAAGTAAATACAACCTAAGGTCAAAAACCAAAGAGGGAAATACTGACACTTATGATCAGCCCACTAAAATAGAAAATTATGCTAAAGATGTGGTAGCTAGCAGCAAAGAAAAAGATGCGCAAAGTCCTCAAGCATTGGTTAAGAGTCCTGCCCCATAAATTAAAGAGATTCTGAAATCTCCATCCTCTTTTAGCTTTTAAAGTGAGATTCAAAAAATCAAAATCCTTGTACCTATTTTGGAGTTGATCAAGAATGAGGAATTCAAAGGATATATTTCTAAAATGTTGCAGCCTGAGCCTTCCTCTAATTCCATAGATTTAGTCAACCTTCAAGATGAAAAACCTATTATCACTCTGTAATTTTCCCAAGGCTGTGGAGGCAGTCATAGAGGCAACATCAAAACCACTTCGAGTATCGGATCTAGCCCTCCAAGACTCAGAGAGGGATCTCTCTGCCAGATTTAGATTTGTTTGGAATAGGATATTAGGCTAGATAATGGTTTCAAAGTTTGGATTTTGAAGTTTTTAATATTTGAGAGATTGAGAAGTGTGCTTTCCATTGGGCCATGGGATCTATATGTCAAATCAGGGATCTATCCCGGGCATAATAAGATCTTATCCATGGGGAAAGAAAAAAAGACCATTGGATCTGATGGAATCAAGTGGAATGGATGAGAAGAAAAGAGTAAAGGTCCATCAAGCAAAGGAGCATCTAAGAATTCTTGTGCTTAACTTTAGAAGAAAACATGAAGATCATTAAAAAGGCAGAGATAGAGTGTAATTAAACAAATTATGCTCTTAGTATTTATTTTACTTGATGATATAGAGAGATAAATATATGGAATTAAAGAGTAAGAAAACATTTACGCAGAGAAAAAACATCACCAAGAAGTCTCACGCAGGAATCCTGTGAACCATGCCTTATTATTTCTTGTAGATCATCTGGAATGTTACAAAGTATCCCCTTAGGGGTTGGGCATGAATAAATCAACAATCAATATCTCAATCATACTTATTAAAATATATAAAATGACTCTCTCCAGGCTCAGGATTTCGATTTCAACCGCCTCGTCTAAAAATAGCAACAAATCCCCAAAAATCCTGAATTGTCCGCCATGAAAGACGGGCCAAATTTCTACAAAAAGGGGGGCCAAACATACATTTGTTTCTCTTCAATGTTGAAACCTAGGAAAACAATTAAGGAGGTTATTGTATATGAGTAATTTTTGGAAACAAACCTCTTTTGGTTTCTCCAAATTCGCCTCCAGATCACCGCAACATCTCCCGTAAAATCGGGAGTGTAACAGAAAGAACCAGAAATCCGAAAAATGAGGCTGAAAGATAGCCTCTATTCTCCCATATGGTGGCACCTGTGAAAAAAATGAGAGAAATTTTTGTTCTTCATCCCGTTATGGAAAAAACCCTCTCTCGGTTTTTCAAAATTAGCCTCAGTTTTCCCGAAAAATCCTTCGAAAGTTGACTGGTCAAAAACGCTGCGAAAGTGTTTTTTTTTTGCAAAAGTGGTAATTCTGGACCCCTGAGGTGGTAAGCGGTTTTTTGGGGGGGGGTCCACTGGCATGTGGACGTGACAAGTGTCCAAGGGGTGGTTTTTAATGAACA
>ML787444.1:507579-532836 GCA_009831015.1 Picea engelmannii | reverse complement strand
TATTGTATATTATTATGTTTCAGACAAAAACCTCTTTTTGTTTCACCAAATTCGCCTCCATCTCACCGTAACATCTCTCGCAAAATCAGGACTGTAACAGAAAGAACCATAAATCTGAAAATGAGGCTGAAAGATAGCTTAGATTATCCCACATGGTGGAACCTGTGAAAAAAATGAGATGGTTTTTTGTTCTTCATCCTGTTACAGAGAAAACCCTCTCTCGGTTTTTCAAAATAATCCTCAGTTTGCCCGAAAAATCCTTCGGAAGTCGACTGGTAAAAAACATTGTGAAAGTGTTTTTTTTGTGGCAAAAGTGGTAATTCCGGACCCCCCTGAGGTGGTAAACGGTTTTGGGGGAGGGGAGGTCCGTTGGCATGTGGAGGTGACAAGTGTCCAGGGGGTGGTTTTTAATAAACAACTTTTCGGACCCCCTGAGGTGATGGGACGTGAGGGGGGGGGGGTCCAAAATGCATGGGAAGAGTGGGTGGGGACTTAGGATAGTGTAGTTTTATTTTTTTTTATTTTTTTATTTTTTGTTTTGTTTATTAAATTTGTTATGTTACGTGTTTTTGTTTTATGTATTTTATATGTTGTCTTTTTCATTTAATTTGATTTTAATTACTTTGTTTTATTTTGATTTTTGTTTATTTTAATTTTATTTTGTTTTAATATTTTTATTATGTTTTTAATTTTTAAGTTTTGTTTAATATATGCATTTTTATATTGTTTTTTATATATATGTTTTATTCTTTTTTTTAATTAATTTAAATTAATCAGACACTAAACTAATTACTAACCTAAGCAACTAACTTAATCAAACTAAGTTAATAATTAATTAATTATTAATTAATAATTAATCTAATCATTATTTTATTTTAAATTATCCTATTGAAAAAAAAACTTTATTAGTCTAATGAGCATTAGAAAATGCCACTAACCATTTAATATTAACTTAACTATTTGTTTATTATCCTAATCTTTTTTATTCATGCAGGGATGAGTGGCGAGCGAGATGTAATCAATGGGACAAAGGGGAAAGGGAGAGAGTGGCGCAACGATGGATGAAAAATGCAGTAGGGTGATGGAGGATTGGGAAAAATGGATGGAAGGGAAAATGGAATCAACCGATCCAGATGCCTTCGTCACAGGAGAAACACCAAATCAGCAGCCGAAGAATTGAGTTACCTATGATTATAGGTCTCTAACAAAACCAACAGTCATCTTGGGACCTTTGGTAGAGGATAAAGATGACTCATCCCCCCCTTTATACACATCATTAAACATTCATGATAAAGCGTTGTACAACTTCTTGATGGACTCAGGGGCATCTCACAACCTCATGCCTAAAACTATCATGGATGAGCTTGGGTTGGAAATTAAAAAAACCTACCATGACCTATACTCATTTGATTCCAGGAAGGTGAAGTGTCTTGGGGTTATTAAAGACCTTGTTGTTACCATGTTCCAATTGCCAATGAAAAGTGTGCTCATGGATATTGTGGTGGCTGATGTCCCCCCTACGTTTGGGTTGCTCTTGTGAAGATCTTGGATCAAAAGACTATGGGGGAATTTGTAGATGGATATTTCATATGCCACCATTCTTATGTTTGGGGAGAACATAGAAGGCTTTATAGGGAGGCACAACTAGCCTACATCATCAGTGATGAAGCAAATCCTACCATCCACCCTATTTTTGAACTTGATATTGATTTAGGATCTAGTATATTATAGCTCATTGATTCTCCTCAACCACCTATTGAAATCAGAAAAAAATCCATCACCTCTTGTGAAGATCCTCTTCCTAATACCTTTGTTTGGAAGATGTTTTTTTATGGGGCCTCTTCTATGGTGTTTTTGATGGGGTAGTCTTTATTTCTCCTACCCAAGAGATCATATCTTTGTCCTACAAGCTTGAATTTGAAACTACAAATAATGTGGCAGAATATGAAGCTCTTGTTTTGGGATTGAGGGCTCCTAAACACATGAAGATTGAAGATCTAGCAGTGTTTTGAGATGTTGAATTAATTGTTCATCAAATCAAAAATCTGTATCAAGCTAAACACCCTAGGTCGAGGACTTATAGAAATGAAGTTTGGGATCTTGTTGACAGTTTCTTCTTAGCTTTCAATATCTCATTTGTTCTAAGAGAGGAGAACACTACGACAGATTCCTTGGTTGTTTCAGCAAGTAATTTCAAATTCATTTTCCCCCTAAAATAAAAAATGATGTGGAAGTGAAATATAGACCCTCTATACCTGACAATGTTAAACATTGGAAGGTTTTTGAGGATGATATTGAGATGAAAAGATTTCTTGAGATTGTGGATGAGTTTTTTGCCTTACATATTGATCAAGATAATGATACTGAAAAAAGCCCTCATACTGATATTTTTCTAAATAAAATTGTTGACCATCACATTGTTCAGTTTCCCAGTAACCATATTCCAAAAGGACTAGTCCCCTTGGAGAGATTGTTTAATAGAAATGGGTGTTGTTGTAAAGGTTAAAGGTTCAACTGAAAATGATGATGTGATTGAATGCAATTTAGGTACAGAGGAGGATCCAAAGTATGCTAAACTGTCTAGCATCTTGTCAAAGGAACAAAGGGCTAAGTATGTTAATATTTTAAAGGAGTTTGCTGATGTGTTTGGATGGAAATATGAATATTTAAGAACATATGACACAAACATCATTGAATATAAGATCCCTTTGAAAGAGGAGACCAAGCCTTTTAGGCAAAAACTCAGACAGATAAATCCCTTGTTGTTTCCTATTATGGAAAAAGAAGTGAAGAAGTTGTTGGATGCCAAAATCATCATTCCTTTGAGATACTCTGAGTGGGTGGATAACTTGGTCCCTGTGAGGAAGAAAAATGGGGAAATTAGACTATGTGTTGATTTCAAGAATTTGAATAGAAGCTCGAAGAAATATAGTTACCCCTTTCCAAAGATGGATCCCATTTTGCAGAGATTCATTGGTTCATCTAGGATGTTTGTGATTGATGGATTTTCTGGATATGATCATATCTCTATATTGCCTAAAGATAGAGAGAAGACAACCTTCACTACTCCTTGGGGCACATTCATGTATGTTAAAATTCCCTTTGGATTGATGAATGCAGGAGTGACCTGTCATCGAGCAATGGACATTTCCTTCATTGGGGAGGAGTACAAGTTTGTAGTCATCTATCTAGATGACATTACAATGTTCTCAAAATATGGTAAAGAGAATTATCATCATTTGAAAAAGGTCTTTCTGAAATGATGAAAGTTTGGTCTCTCTCTCAATCCTAAGAAGTCTTTGTTTACTATGAAGAAAGGTAAGTTATTGGGGTACATTGTATCAAAAGAAGGGGTAAGAATTGATCCAAGTAGAGTAGAGTCCATCTAGACCTTATCTTTTCCTATATCTAAGAAATAAATTTAGTCTTTCTTAGGGAAAATCAATTTTCTAAGAAGGTTCATCTCTAACTTTGTTGAATTAGTGAAGTACATTACATCCATTATTAGGAAAGGAAATGAGGTGAAAAGGACTACTAAGGCTTGAGAATATTTTGATCAGATAAAAAAGGCCTTGACTGAAGCACATGTGCTCATCAACCTTGACTATTCCAAGGAGTTTCTGATATTTTCCTTTGCCTTATTTGACACATTGGTTGTTGTTTTGTTGAAGAAAAATACAAAAGGGTTAGATCAACCTATTTCCTTTTTCAGTAGATCATTGAGGGATGAAGAAATGAGATATGATATCATGGAAAAGTAGGTTTATTCTTTGGTCAAATCTGTAAATGTGTTGAACCTACACAGGATATATTTAGCTAGAAAATACTACACACATTTGCAGAGAGAAATTGAGAAAGAAGAAGCAAGATAGAAAGAATGGAAGAATTCTCATTAACCGTATTCCGCACTCAAAGAGTGAATAATTTAAAATATATATATAGAATAAATGAGTAACTAATGAGCCATAGTGGTGTTCTAGAGTGATCTGGACACACACCAACAGTTACAAGACTAAACTTCCACCTAGTCTAGTCTCTCAGGCAGTTACAGGAGTGAACTGCGACCTAGCTGAGTTCATTAGTTAACTAGTCTTCAATTAACTAACTAAACAAAGAGTAGTAATTTGGTGATGATCCCAATGTTGCATGGTGAAAAAACCAATGAAACATCTAAACTCAACTCAAATAGTCAAACTGAAGTGTCAACTGAAAGAGAATATTCTCCAGGTGGAATATTCTCCCCTAAAATATAGGAGACTAGATAATGACTAATTATGACTAATAAACAAGGAATAACCTTATGAAAATTAAATCCTAGGTGTGTGTGAAGTAACTCCAACACCCCCCTTGGACATCACTATGGTGAAAATAAAGAATGGGTCCTGGCTACAAGGCCATGTTAGGTACCCAAATACAAAAGATACACTAAAATAAATGAGGAAAGAGGGAAAAACTCATGGGAACAACCCCCCCCCCCCCCCCTCAAATTAAAATGCATAAAATAAAAAATGATAAGGAACAAAAATAGTTGCTAAGCAACCTTGTCCTTCACTCCATGAAGACCTCGCAACTGTGCAAGTTTGTGCTCGTTGAAGATTTTGTTGAAGATGTAGATGTAGATGTCTGAATCAATATGATGAAGTATATGCACCATTGAGATTTCCACACATATCCACTTTATATTCTTGTAATGAAAAATATCCAAATAAATTTTGGATGAAATTTTGAAAACCGTACAGCCGTTTCCTGAAAAACGTTGAAATTTTGTTGATTTTGAAACGATCATAACTTCAGTTCCCGGACTCCATTTTGGACGATTTGTTTTTTGAAATTGGATATTTTACCTAGAGGAATTCAAATATCCAATTTGTTTCTACAATTTTTTCTCAGAAAATATCATAATGGCGTCTAATGTGCGCGGCTCTCTTTTTGTCTCCTGACATGCATGCAAAAGTGTCTGCATGTGACTCATGAGATGCGTGCATGGTGCATGAAAATGTGTCTGCATATGAATCCTGAGATGCATGCCATATATATTCCACATTAATTTTAGAAACCAAATCTGAAATGGAGTAGACATCATCTTCAATTATTGGAATACTAATTTCTGCAAAAACATTTGTAGAAGACTCTTCATAATAAGAGACTTGATCTTCTGATGGCTTCTCTTCTGGATCTATCTTTTCGACCTCCTGCATGAAATATTCACAATATTATTTATTCCCAAATAGAACCTCCAGTCTGGTCCATAATTCATTTGGATTTAATCCTTGTGATTCTTCATATACTTGATGGAAAAGTTCAGGAGAAACAGACATGTCGATACTTCCTATGGTCATATCTTGTCTATTGAGAAAATCATTTTTCTCATCAACAGAATCATGATCTACTTCCATTTCCATGGTTATTTGGTATAATCCTTTGCATCTTAGAAGAAGCAAAATTTTTGGCTTCCATTCCATATAGTTGTGAGGCGTGAGAAGTATTTCCAGTGAATAATCCATCTTTTGTTGTCTTCAATCTTTTGTACCTGCAAAATATGATTTGGTGTATCTTTTGCTTAGCAGTCTGTCGGATCTTATACCATGTAAGTGTGTTGAACCTGCACAAAATATATATATCTAGAAAAAACTACACACATTTGCAGAGAGAAATTGAGAAAGAAGAAGCAAGATAGAAAGAATGGAAGAATTCTCATTAATCATATTCCACATTCAAAGAGTGAATAATTTACAATATATATAGAATAAATGAATAACTAATGATCCATAGTGGTGTTATAGAGTGATATGGACACACATCAATAGTTACAAGAGTAAATTTCCACCTAATCTAGTCTCTCAGGAAGTTACGGGAGTGAACTGCCACCTAGCTGAGTTAACTAGTCAACTAGTCTTCAGTTAACTGACTGAAAAAAGAGTAGTGAGTTGGTGATGATACCAATGTTGCATGGTGACAAAACCAATGCAACATCTAAACTCAACTCAACTAGTCAAACTGAAGTTTCAACTGAAAGAGAATATTCTCCAGGTGGAATATTCTCCCCTAAAATATAGGAGATTGGATAATGACTAATTATGACTAATAAACAAGGAATAACCTTAGGAAAAATAAATCTTAGCTGTGTGTGAAGTAACTCCAAAAAAATCCCTCAAGTATTTAAGATTATATGTTTTGCATTCAAATATTGTTTCTTATGTCCCCTCAGCCTCAGTGAAAGAGATACTTGTCCATCTTGACATAGATGGGAAGAGGAGCAAATGGATTGCCAAAATTCTGGAATTTGACCTTGAAATGAATCCCACTAAATTAGTGCAAGTCCAAGGTTTAGCTAGGTTGTTGTTTGAATCCAATTGCAATGATTTAGAGGTAAATTTCATGAACATAAAATCAGAAAATCAGCAAGATGATTTTACTGATAAAAGCTCTCATAGAAGCCAAAATTTGGCAAAATGCACTTGGTATAAAGACATCCTATATTTTTTGTTAGCACTTTGTAATTCCCAGAGGTTGTTAAGGGCAGAAGAAATTAACAGAGGTAACTTACCAAAACCACTTCGAAACTAGGATCTAGCCCTGCTGGTTTTAGAGAGGGATCTCTCTGTAAGATTTAGATCTGTTTGAGTTTTAGATATTAGGCTAGTTATAATAATCTAAGTTTTTTTTTTTTTGTTTGTTTATAAATATTTGGCTGAAAGTATTGCTTTAAACATCCATTGGGATATGGGGTCTATGTTAAACATTAAGATCTAATTACATATTTTATAATATTTTTTCACGGGGCGAGATAATAAGAATGTTGGATCTATTAAGATTAAATGTGGTGGAAATATAGAATATAGGTAAGATATTCAACTAAGTAAAGAAGAAATTAAGAATTTCTTCACTTAATATCAGATGAAATAACATGTAGATCACTTAAAGACCAAAAACAAAGTGCACGGGACAAATTTTGTTCATTAACGTCCTTTAAACGATTAGAAACAAAAAACAATATGATTTACAGAGTAAGATAAACATTAACAGAGTGAGATAAAAATCACCAACATTCAAACACAAGAATACTGTGAATCTGTCCTTTTATTACTGGTCGATCTTATCAAAAATATTACAGAGATAGCTTCCTAGGTGCAAAAATCAACCCTCAATACTTCTAAGTGAGAAGTATTTATACAATAATTACATCTAATCCTGTCATTAATGACTAGGATATGGCGGAGGAAAAATCTAAGTAACTAGATTAAATATTACAAAATAATAGGACTATTGGTGATCTGTTCAAATCTTTGAGTGTTGATTTCTGGGAAAGTAGTTGGTGATTCATCCACTGGACTTTGACTATCTTCCTCAAGCTGACTCATATGTCCACATCATCTCTACTCGAGTAAGGCACATAGGTCTTCCCATCTCTTTTGACTAGGGATGGAAACCTTGAGTAACCTTTTGTAAGTTTCATCCATCTCTATGTACTTGGCAAAGGTTAGCTTTGTGATGAAGATGTACTTTATCTCATGTTGGATGCTCATGTCCAACTGTAAAGTTTCTAAGAAATACTTGCTAGTTATGCTCCCTTGTATTCTTGCAAATTTAGAGCCATCTTTTGCCACTGCAAGGATCTTATGTTTGTAGTCTGAGAGAGTAATCAGTTTATCATTGATCACTAGTAAACCTAGAAGACATTTCTTGTGCAGTGAGTTGACCTTGTTGAAAAACCTCAGCAATCCAATATCCATTGTCTGAGCTTTCTTATCAAGTTGTAGCATCAATCCCTTCTTGGTAAAAACGTTCTTGACCTCAAGGATTGTTTCTGTCCTATCCTCGATTTCCAATGCTTACAACTCTTGTTTGGCCTTAGAATTCAAGAACCTGATAATTTGTGTGGCCTCGATAGGATTTTCTCCCAATTCTTCCCTTATATTATCAATGGATTGTCTGACTCTCTGCACAAGTTCATGTTATTCAAACACAATTTGTATAAGGGGCCATATATTTTTCATTGACTAGAAGATGTCCATCCAAATGTTTTCCTTGGCCTATGACAATGTCTTGGCCATGACTATCTCTTTCTGCAACTTCTGTATCTCTTGGGTGATACTTTGTGACTTATGAATCTCAGTGTTGTAGCTGGATTGAAACATAGATTTCAGTTTCTGGAGGTTTCTGATCTCTTCTTGTAGACTTTTGATTTCTTGTCCTTGCAGAGTCATGTCCTCCATTGAATTTGCCAATTTATTAGAATCATCCATGGATGTTACTGGGATAGCTGATGGAATTTTTGTTATAGTGGTTGCTACTATTGTAATGAATCCTATGAGAGAAACTTCTTCCAAAGGGATGATAGTCATTGGCACACTCTGTTCCTTCTCTTTGACCAACTTATATAGCTCAACCTCCATCTCCTTGATCTGTTCATTCTACTCTATGATTAGTTTTAGCATTTCCTCCTTGTGGCATTCAGTCTCAACCATTTCTTTTTCCTGTGAATCCTCAGTGGATGGGAGTTTTAGTTGTTTCCTTAAAGAGGATATGTCATCATTCTTCTTCTTTAGAAGTTCCTCATCTTCCTTAACATTTGATGGATCATATCCAATTTTGAGTACCAACTCCTCCAGAGATTTGATCTTGTTATATTTTGCTAGGGATAATATATTATCCAGCTTCAACTGAGACTAGACATTGTTTAAAGAGACCTGCAACTTTGTAGAAGTCATGGAGGTATTTTCTAGGGTGGAGAAAATAATCTCCCCAGACTGTCTGTGCATATACATTTGATCAGCTGGATGCACCTCTTTGACATTGAATTCAAATGTGGCCCTCTTGTAATCAGAAACTGACTTGGGATGAGGAACTTGTGCCTTCAGGAACATGATATGCATCCTTCCTTTCTCTATGTCGAAGGAAGATAATAACCTGTGTTGTGTTGTTGATGTATGCTTCCAAAACTGTGCATAGGTGTTGTTGGTCAGCAACTCATTCTTCTTTTTAATCAAGTTATATTTCTCAAAATATTAAGTCCTACAGACTCCTGTGAGGGCTTAGTTGAAAATTTGTTATCAGTCTATTTTTTGGATGAGGAAGTGGACATTATATGTTGACTACCTAAGAAGGGTGATGAGTGTGGTCCTTCCATAACTATGATGGAATAATTTTCTTCTTCTCTGGACCTGTCAGGTGTATGGCTGGTTATGGTCCTCTTCCTGTAGACTTGGAAATCTTCTGTTGATACTTCTGTGACTGAAGGAGATACTTATTTTCTGGGTCTCTTCTCTACTTGTACCTATTGTTATAACCCTAAATTGCACCACACATGCTTACCTGGCATCAGGCCAACTCATATATCTTCCTTGCCAAATCCATGTTGAACAAACTCTTGAAAATACTCTTAAAACAAGTGACACGCGCCCTAACACACTATTGCACGCGTTGGAATGCTGGCAGGCCTACTACTACATGCGTTGGAACGCTGGCAGGCCTACTGCAACCCGCGTTTACCTAACAAAGCACAAAAACAGGAAAGTTGCCAACGGGACAAAAAGATATGGGTCAGTTAACTGAAACTCCTGGCCATGCATGGCCGAGAGTTCATCCAAAACCCTAGCTCCTTCTAGCTTATAAAAGAAGGGGTAGGGGTACTATTTGGAAAAGGAAAAATATAGCAAAGAAACTCTACCCAATTTCCAAGTCCATTTGTCCCAACCCTTTAGCCTTTCCTCAAGCCTAAGGAGAATTAAAACAAGGCGATTGGAGGACAAAGAAGAGGAGGAGCCCAGGATCAGGATCAAGGAACGGTGGCCGGTCTCAACATTGATTGTAAGTTGATTCATCTTGAAAATAATAAAGAAGTACTTTTCCTGTCCCAATGCATGAGTTATATATGATTTATTCGATTTATGCTTAATCTCTAACCCTCAAGTGGAAAAATAGCATGCATGCGTAGTGTTTTGTCTTGATTACATGATTGTCTTTGGAAGGAGCAGCGCAAGCAAGAAGAAAAAGCGCAACGGAGGATCTACACCAAACATCAGTAAAAAGGTTAGTAGGTCCTTTCGATGCTTGTATGTGAAAAAGGGTTTTAAGTTTGGGGGGGGTAGGTTAAAAGTGATTTCTTTAAGGTCATGATATGCATGCAAGCCTAACCCTAGCTTGCTAGTCCGTAGGGTATTATTTCCCAACAATAGAATTGGCAAATCCACTGGGGAACGATACTCTTAGGGTTTCCGGATTTAGTTGAGGTTTTTGGGTAGTTTAAAGGATTAGATTTTCTGTTTCTTTGTTTTTCTGTTTTCTGTTAGGTCAGAGCTAGCAGGGAACTTGGTTCTTTATACCAGTTTTTCCTTGACTGTTGCTTGACGGTAATTATCGGGACCCACAGAGGTACACACGGCCTGCAGAAGGCCTGCACGCATGTAACCCGCACCCTAACCTTCTACAACCCACGTTTGAACGCTTGCTGTAGAGGTTTCAGTAGCATGTAGGAGTCAGAGAGCTTGAGAGGCAGTCCTCCTCTTCCCTGTCAGAATTATACATTCTCAGGGGGCTTTCTGGATCCTGTCTGAGTCTTGTTGGTTCGTAGTCTTGTCTCAATTTGCTTTATTGCATTTTGTTATTATTTGTAATCATTTTTCTTTTCTATTGGAAGAAGCATCCAAGCCTTCAAGAGAACCTGGTTGTCAATACCAGAGGCCTCTTCCAGGTCTGGGCTGCCTGTGTTTAATTTTTTCTTGGATTTTATACCTACACGTGGCCTATACTAGTTCATCCTGCGGGTACCCACACGCTGTTATAGCTCAGCACGCGTTTGCACGCGTTTTGTTTCAGTGACAGTAGTGGGCTTGACAGGTTTCTTTTCAATCAGGGTGGGGCAGTCATCCCCTCCTATGGTGAGAAGTGTTCCTCTCAGGAGTTTGAGTCTAGGGTTGCACAGTCAGTAGGTTAGGGCCTCTTACCCTTACCCTACTTTTTCTTAGTTGAGGTTGGATAGAAAAGATAAAAAATAAAAATAAAATTGTTTTATGGTTTTTAGACAAGCGTAAGAAGCAGTGTTTTATCGATTGCCATTGTGTGTCTTTGCTCTGTTTCTTTGCGATCTGCGCTTCAAGTCAGAATTTTATTTTGTTTTCTTTTTTTTGTGCTTATCGAAATTTTCCCTTTGTTGTTTCATTTAGCACTCAAATAAAAAAAGATATATATATATATATATATATATATATATATATATATATATATCTTTTTCATTTTCTTCTTTGTTTGAAGATTGTGTTTCTGCATCAATAGCTAGGGAGAAGTCTTTTTGTTCATAATTTTTGGCGGTGCATTTAGAGCATAAGTAGCTCATAGTTGAGCGAAAATTCCTTTATGTTTGTTGCATGGAATCTTAGCAAAATTGAAAAGAAAAAGAAGTCTTTCTTTGTGAAAAGTTGTTGATTTTTGCATTCAGTAAAAGTTTTTGTTTCCAACATTTTTCATTCATTTTTGCTTTGAGTCTTTACACACCATCAGTTTCACTTTCATACCTTGTGACATAAAAAATCCCATAAAAGAAATGCTAAGTTAAAATCTATTATACCTTTTGTTTGTAGGGTTCATACACTAGCTCAGGACTAGGGCCTTGGAATAGGTTGGAGAGGAAACTCTCCAAGGCCACTCAAAAACAAACATTGGAGTCTGTGATAGGGAGTGTAGAAGTCTAGTTACGTGGAAGTTATCTGGGACCCCCCTCTAACACAGGGGATAAACACGAGGTTGCGTAAGGAAAGGTAGCCGAGATAACCCCTCCAAAGCCAGACCAAGCGTAGTGGAGAACACATATCGAGGATTTGTCTTGGGATTCCGTCGTTTTCATTTGCCACAGAGCTTCGTGGATCTCGAATCCATTCGAGGTCCTCAATTGTCTTCCGGACCATTTTCTCTCGATACCCTAGACAGGTTTCAGGCTTGATACCCTGCTCATTGTGGTCTACCCAACTATCAACTGTACCCGCCTGGTGACTGTTCGCGTGCTGGCAAACTAGTTTCCAATCATTTTAGGGACATATACAGGTGACTGCGGGGGTATACCGTGGTACCTAGGACAGACATCGGGCCACGCTTTGTAGAGTATACCTGGAGGGTGCTTCCGTTTTTGAGTTGCACTTGCACTGGTAAATTGCTCTAGTGTTGGTTGTTGTAACTGTTCTTCCAAATAGTTAGTGATTGCTTGTCTTATCTTGTAGGGGATTCTTTTTTTTAGTGTGTGTTACTGTTTGATTGTGTAGAATACCTTAGCGTGTCTTGGATCTTCTCACACAGTGGAGGATCTCGAGCTCTGCCGGTCATGAAGGCTCTTGGGCCTGCCGCCGGTTATACTGGAGCCACCCCCGCCACCATCGAGGCGGAAGCTAGACCAACAAGGGTCTTTCGAAGCAACCGGGTTACAAACCATTGTGCCCGAACAACTCCCGGAGGAATCAATCACCAATCTTGGCTCGGTTGAAACCCCAACCATTGATACTTGGTCGTCAGTCATTGTACCCATCCAGTTTTACGAACGCCTGTCAGTGCCTCACACAGTTATGGAACCAAACATTGTTACTTCCTCTGGGAATTCTTCCATTCCCACCACCGTTGCTACCACAGGAGAAGCATCTCCTAACTTGTCGTCGTCGGTCCGGGCCACCACGGTCTCGGCTGCAACTACGTCGCACAGTGGACCGACCCCATCTATCATGGAGGCCACACCTCCCTTCACACCTAGTGCGACAGGCCCTCCGTTTTCATACGGCATGCCTAGTTCAGGTACAAGTCCTGCACTCACTCACTCCACTTTACAGACTTTGGGTCTGGGGGCAGGGAGCTCTAACGCTCCTCTACAAGGTCAACTTGGGGGAATTCCTATCCCTTTTAATGCTTTTCCTTACGCTGGAGGTCATATCTCTCCTTCATCCCCTTCACTTGGTGGTCTGCATCAGCAGTCCGCCGGGCAACCTGCACACACAAGTTCATTTGGAGCCGGGAGTCAAGGAACACCTACACAAACTCTACCGGTAGGTTCGTCACCATTTGTTTGGAACAAAATGTTTGGTGACAACACTTTCGCATCTGCTGCTTTCCCATATGGGGGCACGCCCATCTTTGGACAGTCTACTCCGACGCAGGGTACTATTCCTGCGCCGGGGGCACATATAGCAGGACCTTGGAACTCAAGACAAGGATCCATTCCTTCCTCTGGAATGTCGTTCTGGGGAAATTCTTTCCACAGTCAATGGAACCCTAGACAAACTTCTATGCCTCTCCCATCGGGACCGGCATGGGGCAATCCTTCCCAAAGTCTGTCAAACACGATGAATGCCCAACATCCTATGTCCTTCATGGGGAATCAACCAATGATGTCTCCACAGATGAAAAATCCTTACGCTGGTCAGGGCCATGGTTTCTACCAGAATCCGGGCCAGCAGCCAAACTTTTCCTGTCAACCTGGTGCCAATCAAACTCCAGGACCCTTTTTCCTAGGCTATCAGCAACAACCCAAACTACCATTCCTGGCGAAATTACACTTGCCCAATTTGACAAGGTTGTTAAATGATCCTATTTGTCACGATCCACGTTGGCCTCCTATGCCAACGAAGTTTCCTTCGGACATTCCAAAGTTCGAGGCCAAGCCTAACGAAGATCCAGGTGATCATGTGACTACTTTCCACCTTTGGTGTTCATCTAACTCATTGAAAGATGACTCCGTCCAGTTGCGATTGTTTCAACGCACTCTTATCGGGAGTGCCGAAAAATGGTACATCGAGCTTGATTGCTCAAGATATTCTTCTTTTGGTGAACTGGCGATGGCCTTCCTTAACCATTTCCAGTTACCTGTGAGATACGACGCGGGCACAGAGCTGCTTGCCAATTTCAAACAGACGACAACGGACCATATCTCTGACCATATCCGAGAGTGACGACGCCGAAAGAATCTAATCAAAGTACCAGTTCCACCAGCATTCCTGCTTGAGTGGTTCCTTAAGTCTTTAGTCCCACAATTATCCAAAGAGGTCGCGACTTAAGGAGTTTTCTCTGAAGAAGATGCCATCATGAGGGCTCAACAGTTTGAGCTCATCTATTCTCAGTTTGGTTTATTATACAACATCCTGCTGGATACACCATGATTGATACTGGATAAAACTAGACAGAGAGCCAGACCACATGCCGATGGTATCATTGGTTCGGCACAAACCAAGCCCGTTGAGCAATTGACAAAACAATTGCAGTAGTTATCTATACAACACTCAGTGGCCAGCCAGACTACTGCTTTGGCTGCTCCTCCTACCCAAATGTCGGAAGTACACTCTGTGCAGATGACTAACCCAAAGGCCCCCCAACAGCCTGAAGGGAAGAAAAAACAATGCAAGAAGGGTAAGGGGGATAAAAAACCCACTGATAATGTTGGCGAGGGCACTACGGAAAAACAGAAGGCGAGATATCCATGCAACTTGTGTGCGGAAGACCACTTGACCCATCTGTGTCCTCGACTTACAGAGGCCCAAAAGTTTGTCACACAACAACGACAAGCCGTGTTGACTAATCCCTTTCAGCATGGGAAAAATTTAACTCAAGCCTCTACAAGTGCCGAAGGGGGCAGCCAAGAAACCTTCCCTCCGCCAAACAATTCCTCATCCGCAAACGTATATATGGTTAGGGGTGATGCTTTAATAATGACTAGAGCACACGACTATAGTAAACCAAGCACCTCTGAGAAGGGAAAAGAAGCCGAAATCCCACCTCTTCCTCTACAGATTGAGAAGACGTTGGGAGAAATGATGACATGCATTCCAAAAGGTGCGTTTAAGAAAGCTTCTCACAATCCAAACGCAAGGGCCACCCAGAACTACTATGTGGTGGAAGGTTTATCCCGAACCCCTTGTGCTATGTCCGCTTTGGAGGTCCTCCAAAGTTTCCCTGCTCAGAGGAAAGCCTTGTTGACTTCTTTAGGCTCTACTAAGACTTGTAACCTGGGTACCATCATGTTAGATACGACTGATTTGAAACCTCATCTGCCTTACCACGTCGCGTTTCAGATAGTAGTGGCTCACCCCATGAAAAATTTTACACGGAATATCTTCTGCACTGTGGTCGACGAGGGTGCTTCGACTTGCGTTATGTCGTTAGCATGCTAGAAAGCCATCGGTCAACCTGAGTTGTCTCCATCACCTACTCTCCTCACTGCATTCGACGATCGTTCTTTCCAACCACATGGCATCATTCCTTCTTTCCCTGTGTAGTTAGGAGGGAAGACCGTGTGCGTCGAAGTAGAGGTAGTCGATGCCCCCCTCGACTACAATCTCTTGTTAGGTCGTAGTTGGACTTATGCTATGCAAGCTATGGTCGCTACAATTTTTCGAGTCTTATTATTTCCGCACGAAGGTTGGATAGTGACCATCGATCAATTGTCCTTCTCTAGACCTGACCCAGCTTTGGGGGCATCCACGGTTTCCATGATTGATAATCCTCAAGACGGTGTCATTAACGTAGGATTTGGTTTGTTCCCATCTTTGATGGGTACTTTCGATTACCCACCTCCTCATAACGATGTCAAGTTTATATCGAATCACCACAAGGCTGAGATTTTTCATGTTTCTTCGTTCTGCACGACTTACTTTTAGGATCCATGGATTCTTCCTTCCCCATCAGCTACGATGGATGAGACAGGGCACTCCGACATGTACATGCCCTTGTTGGCCGCTGAAGTAGCGTACTCTTTAGTCCAACAAGCTTCGTCCACTCCTGATCCAACTCCTGCACAAGAGTTGGATCCACCTCTGGAGCCTATCTGGGCTCATGATTCTCTTTCCCACACCGATTCATTAGATTTAGTCTTGCCTTCAGATGAAGCAGTAATCAAAGAAATGACTAGTCCGGAAAAACCTTGGGAAGATCTTTATCACAGATCATATTTCCTCCCAGAGTTAAGCCGAATCGAGGCAGGAGAGTTCACTATCACCATGACGGGAGATCAACCATGTCCCATTAACCTCTTAGCTACACAAGAAATGTATGCTGAGGGAAATATGGCGACTATCGTTGCCACTATACCTATCAACATCTCCCGAAACCCTGGCGTCGTGGAGAATGTCTTCGTCGGAGCGGATTGCTCCCCCGAAGAGATTCAAATTTACACGGATCTTTTCAAAGAATTCCGTGACGTTTTTGCCTGGTCTTCTGAGGAAATGCCAGGCATCGATCCGAAAATAGTTGAACATGAAATCACAACGTATCCTGATGTTAATCCTGTTCGACAAAAACTTCGTCCAGTCAATCCTAGGAAAGCAACAACCATCAAGAGTGAGGTTGAGAAATTGCTCAAGGCAGGGTTCATTTACCCGATTCATTTGACTCAGTGGGTGTGAAACCCCGTTTCGGTTGATAAAAAAAAAGGCACGATTCGTGTATGTACCGATTTACGTGATTTGAATAAGGCATGTCCAAAAGATAATTATCCAACCCCATTCATCGATAAGATCATTGATGAATGCACTGGTTGTGAAGCCTTTTCGTTTATGGATGGTTTTTCAGGATATAATCAAATCCAAATCAAACCTGAGGACCAACACAAAATGGCATTCATTTGTCCGTGGGGTACATTCGCCTATCGTAAGATGCCTTTTGGTCTCAAGAATGTTGGAGCCACTTTCCAGTGGGCCATGTATTTTACGTTTCACGACCTCAAACATATAGTCGAGGCCTATCTAGATGACTTAACATCACGTTCTCACAAGCGGAAGGATCATCCTATGCACCTCAGACTAATCTTTGAACGTTGTCGCTACTTCATGATTCGCTTGAATCCCAACAAGTGCAGCTTTTACATCACGTTAGGACTTTTGTTAGGCTTCATCGTATCAACAACAGGGATCATGGTCGATCCTCTTAAGGTGGAGGCGATAGTCCAGTTTCCCCCCCCACGCACAATCCTACAACTTCAAAGTCTTCAGGGCAAGGAGAAATTCTTACGACGCTTCATCGCCAACTATGCCGAAATCACCAAGGGCTTTATGCATTTACTGAAGAAAGATGTTCCCTTTTTTTGGGACGAAATCGCTCAACGCTCTTTCGACGCATTAAAACACACCCTCACTACCGCACCTCTGCTACGACCACCTAATTATAAAAAAGACTTCTTATTATATCTGGCTGTCGTAGAGTCAACCATAGGCATGGCTTTAGTTCAGGAGGATGATTCGTTTTCCGAATACGTGATCTATTACTTGAGCCGAGGCCTCATAGGACCGGAACTTAATTATACCCATCTCGAAAAACTTGCATTGGCAGCTATTCATGCTGTTCAATGGTTCCGTCACTATGTTCTATTTCGCAATACCACTGTCGTTGTTGTCGTGAATCCATTCCAGTACATGTTGACACGATGAGTTATCGGTGAAAAAATTAGTAGATGGATGGTAATCCTATAAGAATTTGACTTATACTTCGTTTCATCCAAGTCCAAAAAGTCATTGGTCTTCGCAGAACTTATCTTGGAGCTTCCGGTTGAGTCAGGTGACGTTGTGCCTGAGGAATAGCCTATCCGAGGGGATATTTTTTTGATTGAATCTTCAGACCCCTGGTACGGAGATATACTAATCTATCTCCAGACTTTGAAGTGCCCCACCTCTGCTTCTCATGATGAGCGTCGGCGGATACGCCATCAGGATAAGAACTATCTCATACTCAATGATACGTTGTATCGGAGAGGTGTAGACTGTATCTTGCGTCGATGTCTCACTCATGAGGAGGCCGTCATAGTGCTCAACGATTTTCATACAGGAGCTTGTGGCAGTCACTTATCTGGGTTGAAAACATCCCATAAGATTTTATGAGCAGGTTACTTCTGGCCCACACTTATCAAAGATTGTATGGAGTCGGTCAATAAGTGTCATCCGTGCCAAAACTTCTCACAGAAGATGAGGGAACATCCAGCTCCTATGTTTCCTATCATCACAGTTGGTCCCTTCACTAAGTGGGGGATTGATTACACTACATGCAACCCCCTATCAACAAGGGGGCATCACTACATCATCATAGTTGTCGACTACTTCACTAAGTGGGTCGAAGCTATGCCAACGTTTAAAGATGATGGAGAGACTGCAACTCTCTTCTTATTCAACTAGATTATAGCACGATTTAGCATCCCAAGAGAGATTTTCACTGATCATGGCAGTCACTTTCAGAACCAAATGATGTCTGAGTTAACGTCAAATCTTGGGTTACGGCAAGAACATTCCTCACCTTACTATCCCCAAGCCAATGGGCAGGTGGAAGTTGTGAACAAAACGCTTAAGACGATTCTACAACGAACTATCAACTCAGCCAAGTCAAACTGGCATTTGATGTTATACTCGGCATTATGGGCTTACCGAACATTAGTTAATACTGCAACAAGTTTCTCACCTTTCCAACTCGTTTACAGGCTAGAGGCAGTCTTGCCCATCGAATGTCAAATTCCATCTCTGAAATTGGCAGTACAATTATTGCCAGACACTTCTCCTCTTGAAGAACGGTTAGTACACCTTGAGCAGCTTGATGAGCAGTGTCGCGATGCGGCCCTGACCAACGAGGCTCATAAACATAAGGTCAAGTGTCAATATGATAGGTCCGTTCATCCTCGGATTTTTTCTGAGGTCGACCTTGTCCTGGTCTATGACCAAGATAAGGACCCCTGGGGGCAAGAAAGTTTAAACCCATGTGGTTTGGACCCTTCATTATCAAGGAGGTTTTAAAGAAGGGTGCTTATCGTTTGGTCGATTTTGAAGGGAATGCTTTGGTGGAGCCTAGAAATGGGCTCTACCTCAAGAAGTATTACTCATAGAAAGGTCACTGTCGGTAAGTTTTTGTAACATATGTATAGTCTTTGTACTATTACTTTTTTACGTTTCTTTTAAAAAGTGTTATGGACGTGTCATTGATGTTATCTTTCGTCAATATGGCATATGTCAAGTGAGTCCGAGGTGTTCATAGGGTATGCGGACGGTGCTAGTCGACACATGCAGAGGCTTGCTTCCGCGGCTTGGGTAATCTTTACACCACAGGGTTAGTTGTTATCTTTCGGAGGTATATGCTTAGGTGACACCACGAATAATGTTGTTGAGTATAGTGTAGTTATTGAGTTTCTTCGCGATGCTTTGTCATTGGGTATCTCTCATCTCCGAGTCTATCTAGACGCTCAACTGGTTGTGTCGCAGCTAAACAGAACATACCGGGTTCATGACCCAACTTTACACCGAAGATTTCTTAGGGTACGTCTCTTGGAACGCAACTTTGATTATATTACATATTTTCATGTTCCTAGGAGTCTAAATCAAATCACAGATACTCTAGCTAATCACATTTTAGATTGGCATCTTGCTCACATATAAAAAGATCATGAACATAAACATGTAAATAGATTTTTGTACACATAATCCATAAGACACAAAAAAGAAATAAAAATCATATATAAACATCATAAAATCCGCAGAGTACATAGATGGGTGCAAGAGCCTCAAAAAGTGGGAACAGTAACGAGTCACCGGGCTTATGCCCTCAAAAAAATATATATACAATAAGGTGCTCGTGGCACATAAAAAGTTTAAAAGTTTGCTCAGGGCCTATGGGCCCTGTTATAATCATGTACAACCTGGGCTAAACTCCTAAACAATCGGACCCATGTTCGAGGTGCCCCCACAACATGAGTCTGCATGGAGGGCGGCAGGTCCTCTATCTCTACCATGGGAACTGTGTGAGTGAGCGCAGTAAAGTTCCACTCAATCCGCCTCAAGACTCTCTCGGCCTCTCCTGCTGGAAGGTTCCTGGCTACTGTTGCTCCTCCAGTAATGGCAGTTGCGGCTTTTGGCCGTGGGCGACACCTGTTCCGTGCATAGTCAGCAGGTCGCACGGGTCCCACATCTGCATGCAATAAACGTTCACCCATCAAAAAATCTGGTATACAAAAACATGATATATATATATCAAAAAAGACATAAAAATTACATATGCAAACAATTTTTTTTTATATAGGTGGAGACTTACCCATCTCCCCTCGCTCCTCACCAGGAGGCACTGGTATCGCTGGATCTCTGGAGAAGTTGATCCCCGCTTATGGGTAGTCCTCAATAGCCAGGATCTGCCGTGACAACCAAGCAAAAAAGTTGTCATTAAAGGCCTCGGTGGTCCTTCCACCACCCTGTCGCGACAATAACGCTGCCCATCTGCATACTACGGGGAAAGTGGCCAAATGTCCTCGTACTATCAACCGAGGACTAAAACATGGAACTCTCTCGAAGAAAAATGAACATAGGATAGTCCCAAACCTGAAGTTCCTGTGTGTCCATTGTCTGCATGCTGTCAACTGACTCTTCATGCTCTCTAGTAGTGTGGTACTCCAATCAAAAATTTGTGCATTCATGCACTGGATTGCACAGTTCATCTGTGTGCGCGAAGCCTGATGCACAGCTGTAGAGCCGGTAATCCGCCCAATGAGCGATAAAATAGTCTGAAGGGTGAGGCTGGTAATCCTACTAATGGATACCGAGGAAGTTCTTTGATCGGTCCCAGCCTCACAATACTCCTCTATCAGCTCCGCGACTTTGCTCGGCCCCATAGGAAAAGTCTGAAAGTTGACTGGTTCCCCTCTCCTCGAGAGGCCAGTCAAAAAGTAAATATCCTCGGTGGTGGGCACCAAGTATTTCCCCTCTAGCATGAAAGCCTCTGCATCAGGGTGCCAGTAATCAACCAAGGCATTCAGTAGCCTTGGTTGCGCGCACATAAACAGACACAAAAAGAATATGATTAACAGATATGTTGCCTCCTGCATATAGACTTATGATTAACAGATATGTTGCCTGAGTCTTATCACTTTTCGTGCTATTATCCAAGGGAAGTTTGTCACTGAGCCTGAGTCAGCCCCTCTGCAATACGTCTCTTGTCCGCATACCCGATGATCCTGAATGTCCAATCCAGTCTTTGTTCAAAATTACTGAAGCCTTCAGTCTGATCATCAAGATTATCAAGTCCATAACCGACGAGCCATCGAAGACCTCTGGGTAGTGCAGTCGTACACTCATATTACACTCCTACCTGAGTTTAGAAGATTTTGAAGTTGTTTCTCGAGCTCTGAAGTACAACCATCAGGCCGAATCAACTTCTGAGAGATGGATACTTTACATGTATATATTTCTGGTTTCGAGATGTAGCTCCACTGTGTATTATTTGCGGCTACTCTTTATAGTTATTTGACATGGATCTACAGTGTACTTGATTGGTATCCATGGTTCTATTTTATCCTGAGGATGGGTATGCCCGCCTCGGTGAGACATTTGTTATTTTGTAGACGACACCTCCTGATTCCTTATTCTTGGGCTCACTCATTCAGCATGTCAGTACAGATTGGTAAAAGATTGGTAATGTATTTCGGCCATCAGATGCTCTTCTGACCTCACACATTAGGGGGCATCTGTTATAACCCTAAATTGCACCACACATTCTTACCTGGCATTAGGCCAACTCATATCCCTTCCTTGCCAAAGCCATGCTGAACAAACTCTTGAAAATCCTCTTAAAACAAGTGACACATGCCCTAACCCACTACTGCACGCGTTGGAACGCTGGAAGGCCTACTACTGCACGCATTGGAACGCTGCCAGGCCTACTACAGCCCGCGTTTACCTAACAAAGCACAAAAAAATGAAAGTTTCCGATGGGACAAAAAGCTATGGGTCATTTAACTGAAACTCCCGACCATGCATGGCCAAGAGTTCATCCAAAACCCTAGCTCCTTCTAGCCTATAAAAGAAGGGGTAGGGGTACTATTTGGAAAAGGAAAAATATAGCAAAGAAACTCTGCCCAATTTCCAAGTCCATTTGTCCCAACCCTTTAGCCTTTCCTCAAGCCTAAGGAGAATTAATGCAAAGTAGTTGGAGGAAAAACAAGAGGAGGAGCCCAGGATCAGGATCAAGGAACGGTGGTCGGTCTCAACATTGATTGTAAGTTGATTCATCTTGAAAATAATAAATAAGTACTTTTCCCGTCCCAATGCATGAGTTATATATGATTTATTCAATTTATGCTTAATCTCTAACCCTCAAGTGGAAAAATAGCATGCATGCGTAGTGTTTTGTCTTGATTACAAGATTGTCTTTGGAAGGAGCAGTGCAAGCAAGCGGACAAAGCGCAATGGAGGATCTACACCAAACATCAGTAAAAAGGTTAGTAGGTCCTTTCCATGCTTGTATGTGAAAAAGGGTTTTAATTTTTGGGGGGGTAGGTTAAAAGTGATTTCTTTAAGGTCGTGATCTACATGCAAGCCTAACCCTAGCTTTCTAGTCCGTAGGGTATTATTTCCCAACAACACCTGTGGAGTGTTGGTATGTGAAATGATGACTATTAAAGTTTGTTGTTTTGTGTCTAGTAGAGTGGTTTCCTCCCACTTTGCCTGGTTCATGAATTTTTCAATTTCAAGTTTGGGCACATGACCATAGGGAGAAATATTGTTCTTTAGCTTGGTTTCTACAATTATTCCACAAGGGTCATAGTGCCATGGGAATCTGAGGATGAAATTCATTTCCTTTAACAGTTTATTGGCTTCCTCTCCTGCAACTCTACTGTTGCAAATGAAAGATCCTATTTGACCTTTGATCCTGAGTTATTGTTTCTTCTTGAATGCCACAAAGTGAATATCATATGAATGTATCATATGTATGATATATTCCAGAGAGAATATCCTGACAGGTAAATACCTTGGAAGCTTGTAAGGGGGTAACTCACATCCATAGATTATGATTTCTATATGATCCTGATAGAGGTACCAATCCCCTATTTTAGCTAGATCTGACAAGTGTAGAATTCTCTCAATTTCCTTTTTATACTTGGTTATGTTCTTCCACTAAGCATGTATACCACTGGATGGTAGAATTGGTCAATGAACTGCTTGAAGTTGAACTCAGATGAGTTCTTCCTTACTATGGATGTCCAGGAGGTCACAGGTTGAGGGTTACCTTCTTAGTCCAACTTCTACCGGGAGAAGGGAACTTGTTTGCTTGGAAAAATAGGAATAGGTACACCAATATTGAAGAATACCTAAACATACCTTCTATAGAAAACTTGAACAACTGTTCATGGATGTTGTCATCTAGAAACTGACTGTAGTTAAACGGTGTAGTATCCTTTTCCTCACTAGAGAAAATGGATAGAAAACCCAGAATGGGTTCATCTACCCATGCGTCATAATAGTATCCTAGCAGGCAACATAGGGATGAGATGATATGGTTACCTTTGACTGAGAATATGGAGGAAAGATAGGGGGGATTATTTTTGGGTAATTGGGCATTTTCTGGTAGGAAAAGTTCAAAGATATTAACTCTCTATGGGAAAGACAATTTCTGGTATAGCTCAATCAAAATTTCAATGGAGAAGGGGGAGGCATAATCATTTTTTGGTATCTGCAGTATTTGATTTATCATTTTATGGGTGATTGTGAAAAGAGTTTCTCAAGACGAAGAGAAAATGGCCCTTTGGCTGGGAAGGTAGTGAGTTGGGCACTTCAGGGAAAATTTAGGAAAATGGTATGTCTGGGGGAAATTATACAGTGGAAGGTTGGACTCCTAAGGTCCGATCTCGTCGCTTTGATTGAGAAAAACATCCTTGAGCCAAAAGTGTAGTTCAAAGAAGTCAAGTTCACACATCGGCTCTGCAATTAAATAATATTTATCATCCAAGGGTATGCAATCTAGGTCAATGGGATAAGGGAGGAAAATATTTTCTTCAGTTTTAAAGGCTTTGGACATGGGCACCATGATCAAACTGATACATGCGAACGCAAAATGTTGTTAATTTTGCTTACCAGGCTTTAATGGTGGTTGTTGACTGTAAGTTTGATGGAAGTTATCATGAGAATGGGAAATGCTGGCATTGACTGAGTCTGGATCAATGAACAATGCAAAATGGTGAAAGAACGATGTTAAATGGTTGAAAGCGGTGTCCGTTATGGAGCGGATGGTGATTCAGTCAGGTAATGGTAATGGTCAACTGCATTGATTGGACAACAAACATATCAAATGTGATGTGGAGGGAATTGAATGGCCAACGGGTGGATGGAGGTGACGTGGATGTTAATGAATGGCCAATGGGTGGATGGAGGTGACGTGGAGGTTAATTAATGGCCAACGGGTGGATGGGATGTGACGAGCGACAGGTGAGTGGAGTGTGGCGGTGAAGCATGGATGTGTTATCGATGAGTGGTTTGGCGATTTACTCATAGGGGGGGTGGTTGGTAAGAGGTAAGGAGTGATGGGGGTCCGAGTTAACAAGAATGTGACACATTATGAGGGGCCCACGCTTGGAAAACCACCAACTCGAATCCCCCTCACCATTAATAGAAGAAAGGTCGGGGGGGGCAATATTCTCTGTCGACCGTAGATATGAGTGTGTCTCGATCAATCGTTGATATTAGCGTTCCTTTTAGCACAAAGCTCCAAAACTAATATATCACCGCAAAACTTATTATAACAATATTTTATGGGTTTTTCTAACTCCCCTTTCTTTATTTTGTCACCAAGGGCTCAAAAATACATCATTTCAACTCAAATAAAAGGCATTTAATCACCCTTTCATCAATTTTATTGAAATAAGACATGATAACCTATACCCTAATCTAGTTACCTAGAACATTGACCCATATTAAACTGTTGGGTCAAGAATTACTCTAACCTAAGACAGTTGACCAAGCTTAAATTGTTTGATCAAATTTATTCACTAACCTATCTAATTTGGCTAATTAAAATGTTTAACCAAATGTATTCACTAACCTATCTGCATAAAGTGAAAGATATTGATCATGGTTAGACAGTATGAATCAAGCCATATTATTTCATGGGGTTTTATCCTTTTCTTTTCTATTTTTATACCCTCTTTTGATTTTTTGTATTTTTCTTCTCTTTTCTTTTTCTTTGTAATCATTTGCAAAATAAAGCATTATTTACAATATAATGCAGCTGGAAGAAAATATTATAATCACTAGGTGATCCTATGAAAGATAGGGCTTTAACAGTGGCTCCACTTGGGGATGGTGCTCTCCTTGTGAGGTGCCAAGAATCCAACTACCTATTTCTTTGAATCTCATTCCTTAGTGTTTTTTCTGCATCCTGATCTGCTTTATTCTGATTATAAAATTGGTGATCTAGATCAATGGCTCAAGACCTTCTCTTCAGGATTCAACCATCTGATAAAAATCACCTCACACATGACATAAAAGTAAAAGTAAAAGT
>ML787444.1:492358-503214 GCA_009831015.1 Picea engelmannii | reverse complement strand
GACCTGACACTTTCTTATTTTGTAATTCTTTTCTTTAATTGTCTTCAGGGCCTACATGTACAATTCACTTTGTCATCTTCAAAAATTCATTTATCCTCAACCATGAGGATCCACGTGACGTGCCACATACCAATGGAAAGAGCATGATGTATACTATCCATCCATGGGTGTTGTATCTTCATTTTCATTTTCCTTCATGTCCAAATAACTTCATCAATCTTCTGGTCCAAAACCCATGACTAGGGTTGACATCAATGACAACAACCAATCTTCCAACAGTTATGCCAAGATTTCTTATTTTCCTGCAACATATTCTTTATGATATTTACAAAAAATTTATTGGAGGACTCAACTAACCCATTTCCCCGAGGGAAATAGGTTGTGGAGTGTCCCAAAGTAATCTGGAACTTGCTACAAAATTCTATTATATTTTTTTATCTGAAGGCTGTTGCATTATCAACTATAATCTTCCTAGGGCATCCAAAATGAGATAAAATATTAGTTTCCAAGAATTTAATAATGACAGAGTTAGTGGCTTTCCTGCAGGGTACAACTTCAATCCACTTTGTGAAGTATTTTGTAGCTGTGAGGTTCCACTTATGCTGGCTTGATGAGGGTGAGTGAATCTCACCAATAAATTCCAAACCCCAATGATGGAATGGAGCCTCCATAGAAATAGGTTTCAGGGGTAAAGGAAAAAGTTTCCTTTTTCCTTCAAATACTTGGCACTTGTGACAAGAGGTTACCGTTTTATGGAAATTTGCAAACAAGGTGGGCTAATAAAAACCATCTCTGAGAATATTGTTAGCTATATCTTTCCAATTTAAATTCCCACCACAATCACCTTCATGGAACTCCTGCAATGTCTTGTCAGCTTCATCTTTCAATAAACAATTAAGTAAATTACACCAGCATCTTTCTAGTAACTATTTCCATTTAGAGTGCAATATTTCAATGCTTTAAGTTTTAAGAATCTAGATTTAGTCTTTGTGAGACCAGGAGGAGCTTGTAAATTATGCAAGACAAAGATAAGGTCTGCGTACCATGGAGAATTTGAGAATACCTCTTTGACATGTGGAGTCGCTTTCTCTCCCTGTTCATCAAGTGCAGCTAATTTTTTTATATCTAAAGAATGAAAAATTGATTCAACCATCATTTTGGCCAAACCTTAACCCTTGATCAGTTTAGTTCGTTTGATTTCTATGTCATATTCCAAGATCACAAAAATCCATGTCCCTCTCCTACCATATGGGTTATCCTGAGTCAGAATTTCTTTCACCACTGCATTTGGAACATAAGAAATGGTATGTGAATGGAGAATGTAGACCCTAAAGTCTTTAATTGCTTTTACCAAGGAAAAATCTTATTTCTCCATTATGTTGTAGTTCAGTGCAACATCTCTCAATGACTTGCTGAAAAAGGCAATGGGTTGTTCATGGCCTTCACTGTTTTTCTACAAAAGGACCGCTGCAATGGTGTGTTCAGATGTAAAAGAGAATAAATAGAATTATTTAGTGTAATATGGACTGATTAATACAGGGGCTTGTGTAAGTGCATGCTTTACTTGCTCAAAGGATTGTTTAGCTTCCGTGTTCCACTTTATTTTTGTATATTTTTTAAGCATATTTGTAATGTTCCTAAGGAGTTCTGCCAAATTGGGTATGAATCTTCTCAGAAAATTTATTTTTCCTATGAAGGATTGCAATTCATTAATGTTTCTAGGATGGTCTAACTTTTGGATGGCTACAATTCTGTTGGGGTCTATATTGATTCCATATTTAGAGATTATATACCCTAGCAATTTTCATTCTTCTAAACCAAAAAGAGTTTTCTTGGGATTTATTGAGATCCCAAACTTTCTGCACTTTTCAAACACTCGTCTGACGTGCTATACATGTTCCTTATCTAATTTTGAATAGATAGTAACATCATCCAAGTATATGACTATAAACCTACCAAGATCATCCACAAAGGTAATGTCCATTTCTCCTTGGAAAGTGGCACCATCATTCATCAAACCAAAGGGCATTTTCACATACATGAAAGTTCCCTAGGGTGTAGTGAAAGTTGTTTTATCCTAGTCATCAGGGTGGACAAGGACTTGGTTATAGCTAGAAAAACCATCTAGCAAAGAGATTATACTGGCTCCAACTACCTTTTGTAAGATGTGATCCATTTTAGAAAGAGGATAATTATCTTTAAGAGAAACCTTGTTGAGGTTTCTAAAATCAATATAGAGCCTGATTTCTCATGTCTTCTTTATAGTAGGAGCCAGATTGGAAACCCATTTTGAAAATCTAAAGGGGACTATTATTTTGGCATCATACATTTTCTTTATATCTTTTTCTATCAGGGGAAATAACTTTGTATTGATTCTCCTAAGTTTTTGCTTGAAAGGCTTATGTTCTTCTTTTATTGGGATTTTGTTTTTTATGATGCTGGTGTCATAAGACTTTAAATCCTCATATCTCCAAGAAAAGACATCTACAAATTCCTTGAACAGTTCAATATATTTGTTTTTTTGCTCGGGGGGGTAGAGATTTAGATAGTTTCATCATTTTGGGTTTTTCCTCTGTTCCTATATTACATTCCTCGACCTCTTTTCCAGTAGGTTCAATTTTGGGATTTTTTTCTACATCGTTGAAATCAAACAATTATTCTAAAGGAACCAAACCTCTAGGTAAAACATTATTTTTCAATTGCAAAATATCTGAGTCTTCATCTTTTTCATTTATTTCATCTGAATCTACTTTATTTACAGTATCATTTTCCAAGTATAGTTTATTTAAACTATCATCATCACTATGTACATCAATATTTGTACACTCAAAATCATTTTTAGACTGCAGGAAATATTCAATTTATTCATTGTTTCCAAACACTTTCCAGTACTTGATATTGTTCGGAACAGTTGGTTTGGATTTCACCTCTACTGTGTATTGGCAATTTGGATGGAAAAATATTTTTCATGTAGTTTCCGAAGTAGTCAATCCATCTGTAAGTATGTTCTGGCCTCTGGAAATTACCTGCAAGTTAATTTCAGTGAAATATTGTAGAAAATCTAAAACAAAATTTTGATAAGCTCTGAGTCTAGGATGTTTTGTAGAATACTCACCTTTGATTTGGTTAATGACAAGTTCAAAATCAACTCTTACGATAATATTTGTGGCACCAAGTTTCTTCAACAACTTTAGGCTGAGCATTAATTCTTCATACTCAACTATGTTATTGGTGCACTGGAAATTTAATTTATAGGAGTGGGTTTCTGAATACCTTTCTTTATGATTATGTACCCACACCCCAACTCTAGCTCCTTCTTTGCTAACCGCTCCATCAAAATCCATACTGAAGAACTTTTCTGTTGATTCATCAGTTTATGTTGTCATCATTTTACTTTCCTCAGTGATTACTTGATTTTCCTCCAAGCTAGATGCATCATCTTCTAATTGTGCAATTTGACTATCCAAGTCACCATCATTATATAAAATGAAAGAGTCCAGGTCATAATGAACATAGTACAAAGGATAGTTATGTGGATTCTCTTGACTGCTGACCATATACTTCATCAGAGTCTCTCTATACAATCTTCTATGTTGACTAAATACAGGAATGGTGGCATAGGACATGTCTAACTATAATGTACCCTTTAACTTGGCACCCCATGATCTAGATAATAACATGCCATATTTCGGGGGAATATCTACAACCACAATATCCATCACCATACTTTTAGCTGGGATTTGAGCCAAGGTGATGCAAAAGTATTTGATAAGACCTATGCATTTAACCTTGCTAGAGTCAAAAGAGTATAAGGCCTTATAAGGCACAGTGACGTCAAGCCCCAACTTCACCATCACAACCTTGGGCATAAGATTGTGAGAAGCACCAGAATCTGGCATAGTGTTATGTAATGTCTTGTCATGGATATTCAGAATGATGTAGAAAGGCGGAACATAACCATTGTCAATTTGTCCGTCAACCTTTGGACCAAACAACATCTCAGGTTGATCATCAGATACATTCACAGTGTCTGTGCCTACTCCTGGCTCTATATTTAATGATTTGATCACCTATGATCTATAAGCATTTTTATTCATTAGTTATGTCAAAGGAATATGAATATTCAGTTTGGCCAATTCACTTTCTAAGATGAAATTGGTTGAAGCTCTACTTTGGCTCTGTAATTATGATTTATCAACCACAATTTTCTACACAATATCACGTGGTTGACTTGTGGATGCAACCTCTGTTTGAGTTGTTTTTGGTGAAGATTCAGGAGTTCTTTTTGTAGGAGTCTCTGAAGTATTATTTTCAGGAACCTTCTTAGGATTAGTATCTAATGTTTTCTTGGATTCAACAACTTTCTTAGTTTCAACAACCTTCTTAGTTGGGTTGTCGTTAGACTTTTTGTTTCTCAAATTGTATTGTCTGTGGACTTCCATTATTGCATTCTCGAAGGCCTGTTGTTCATACTCTTCCTCATCTACTTCAGTCTGTGAAAGGAGAAAAAGTTATTATTCTTCCTGAGTGAGAAAAATGGAATCATTATGGTTAACTCCCATAAGGTTTATGTGAATGTCATCCAACTCCTCAATTACCTCTTCCCCTTCATCAACATAGTTTTCTTGAAGAGGTGGCCTAATATATTGATCAAGACCTATTTGTTCCCTTTGGTCTTTGGGCTCTCTCTGTCTGATTTGGGGAGGGTTCCTTCTGAAATTAGGATTTCGAATCTAAGGAGCAGGCTGGTTCTCTCTAGGTAGGTTTCTATCATTATTTTTCAATATGTCCATCATTCTCTCCATGGTCCTTGCTAAAGAATCAATTTTGGTATCTGAAGTAGAAGCAGAATGTTCTTCTTTAATTGTAACTCTTGTTTATGTTCTTTTCCTAGGTCTTCTGGCTAATAAGTTGGCTTCAACACTCACTGCACTTTTCTTCATATCTTCCAAGGTGGAAAATTTTCTTTCTCTCAGTTGGTAGGACATATCAGCATCAAATCTGTCAAGGAACATGATTAAGGCCAAACCTTGAGGAGGATTGATATCAACAGGAATTGCATTATAAATATTATTAAAATGAATGCAATAGTCCTATATTGTTTCCCCTTGATTTCTTTTGATATTTTTATATTCAGATAAAATTTGGAGAGGTTTTTTCTTTACCTCCCATCTGTCGAGAAACATTCGATGAAAATAAGCAATATCAGTGATGCTAGCAACACGTAATGCTTTGAACCATTTTCTGACATCGCCAGTTAAGATTTGTACAAAAAGTCTCATCTGGACATCTGCCTCATCAACTTCCTGCAAATCAAAGTAATCATTCATTTTATCCACATGTTGTTCTTCATTAAGGGGTCCAATACCATCAAACTAAGGAAGCCTGATTTGATAGTCCTGTGGAATGGAATGTAAGGGAGAATATAACACTAGGGAAGCATATCTTTCTGCCATGACTGGTGAAGGAGGCTAAATGACAACTTGTGTGATTGGTGGGGAAGTGACATAAGAGCTATATGATGTAGGGCTAGGAGATACAAAATTAGTTTTTTGAGGATTGAGAGAAGCTGCAACAATAGTAAGGGAAGAAAGCTCAACTCACTGTTGAAAGTGGGATTTATACAAAGCATAATCAATATTTGATACTAGATCTTATAAATTCTTAAACTCTTGGAGAAACCGTTGATGAAGATCTTCTTTGGGAGAAGTCTTTCAGGGGTTCTAGGTTGGAGAATGGTTTGATCTAGAACTATTTCATTCACAAAACTATCAGATTTGGTTCTGAAAAGGATTTGCTCAAAAGGTAGGTCAAACTCAAGGTCCTAAATTGTGAAAAGCTTCTCTGGAAGAGAAGTGGCCCTATGAAGAGGACTGATACTCCCTTGACCTTCTATAGTGTTTCTTTTTCTGAGTAACTTCTATGGATTATTAACTACTATTACAGGTTTTGGATCAGGATGAGATCTAGAGTGAATTATTTTAAGAGCCAAAACTTTAAGCTTTAAGAAATCTAGATTAATATATAAAAACTTCAACAACCTCTTAACATTTATCTCGTAAGGGTGGAAATTTTGTTCAGTCCCCAGTATGGTTGCCACTATGTTATAACTCTATAATTCCTAGAGGTTTTTAAGGAAAGAAGAAATTAATAGAGGTAACTTACCAAAACCACTTCGAAATAGGGATCTAGCCCTGTGAGTTTTGGAGAGGGATCTCTCTGTAAGATTTAGATCGGTTTGAGTTTTAGATATTAGGCTAGTTATAATAATCTAAGTTTGTTGTTTTGTTTATAGAGATTTGGTTGAAAGTATTTCTTTAAATATCCATTGGGCTATGGGGTATGTGTTAAACATTAAGATCTGATTACAACTTTTATAAGATTTTTTCATAGGGTGAGATAATAAGAATGTTGGATCTATTAAGATTAAATGTGGTGGAAAGATAGAACAAGTGAGATACTCAACTAAGTAAAGAAGCAATTAAGAATTTCTTCACTTAATATTAGATGAAATAATATGCAGATCACTTAAAGACTAGAAATAGAGTGCACGAGAAAAATTGTGTTCATTAACTTCCTTTAAATGATTAGAAACAAAAAATAATATGATTTATAGAGTAAGATAAACATTAACAGAGCGAGATAAACATCACCAACATTGAAATGCAAGAATCCTGTGAATCTGTCCTTTTATTACTGGTCGATCTTCTAAAAAATATTACAGAAATAGCTTCCTGGGCGTAAAAATCAACCCTCAATACTTCTAAGTGAGAAGTATTTATACAATAATTAAATACGATCCTTTCATTAATGACTAGGATATGGTGGAGGAAAAATATAACTAACTAGATTACATATTACAAAATAATAGGACTATTGGTGATCTGTTCAAATCTTTGAGTGCTGATTTCTCGGAAAGTAGTTGGTGATTCATCCACTCAACTTTGATTGTCTTTCTCAAGATGACTCGGATGTCCACATCATATCTACTTGAGTAAGGCACATAGGTCTTCCCATCTCTTTTGACTAGGGATGGAAACCTTGAGTAACCTTTGTAAGTTTCATCCATCTTTGTGTACTTGGAAAAGGTTGTCTTTGTGATGAAGATGTACTTTATCTCATGTTGGATGCTCATGTCCAACTGTAAATTTTCTAAGAAATCCTTTCCATTTATGCTCCCTTGTATGCTTGCAAATTTAAAACCATCTTTCACCACTGCAAGGATATTTTGTTTGTAGTCTGACAGAGTAATCAGTTTATCATTGATCACTAGTAAACCTAGAAGACCTTTCTTGTGCAATGAGTCGACCTTGCTGAAAAACCTCTGCACTCCAATATCCATTATCCGAGCTTTCTCCTCAAGTGTCAGCATCAATCCATTCTTGGTCAATAATTTCTTGACCTCAAGGATTGTTTCTATCCTATCCTCGATTTCCAATGCTTCTAAATCTTCTTTGGTCTTGGAATTAAAGAACCTGATGATTTATGTGTCCTCGATAGGATTTTCTCCCAATTCTCCCCTTATCTTATCAATGTCTTGTTTGGCTCTCTGCACAAGTTCATGCTATTCAAACACAATTTGTATAAGGATCCATATCTATGTCATTGACTGGAAGATGTCCATACAAATTTTTTCCTTGGCCTCTGACAGTGTCTTGGCCATGACTATCTCTTTTTGCAAATTTTGTTTCTCTTAGGTGAGCGTCTGTGACTTATGCATCTCAGTGTTGTATTTGTATTGAAACATAGATTTTAGTTTCTAGATGTTTCTAATCTCTTCTTGTAGTCTTTTGATTTCTTCTCCTTGAAGATTCATGTCCTCCATTGACTTTTCCAATTTCTTAGAAGCATCCAGGAATGTTACTGGGATAGCTGATGGAATTTCTGTTGTGGTGGTTGCAACTATTGTACTGACTCCTATGAGAGGAACTTCTTGCAGAGGGATGATATTCATTGGCACACGTTGTTCCTTCTCTTTGACCAACTTATCTAGCTCATCCTCCATCTCTTTGATCTACGCATTTTTCTCCATTATTAGTTTTAGCATTTCCTCCTTGTGGCCTTCAGTCTTAGCCATTTATTTTTCCTGTGAATCTTCAGTGGATGGGATTTTTAGTTGTTTCCTTAAGGAGGCTATGTTAGCATTCTTCTTCTTTAGAAGTTCCCCAGTTGCCTTAACATTTGATGGATCATATCCAATTTTGAGTACCAACTCCTCCAGAGATTCGATCTTGTTATCTTTTGCTAGGGAGGATATCTTCTCCATCTTCAACTGAGACTAGAAATTGTTTAAAGAGACCTGCAAATTTGCAGCAGTCATGGAGGTATTTTCTAGGGTGTAGAAAATCATCTCTCCAGTCTATCTTTGCATATCCATTTGATCAGCTGGATGCACCTCTTTGACATCAAATTCAAATGTGTCTCTCTTGTAATCAAAAACTGACATGGTATGAGGAACATGTGCCTGTAGGAACGCCATATGAATCCTTCCTTTCTCTATGTCAAAGGAAGATAATAACTTGTGTTGTGATGTCGATGTCTGCTTCCAAAACTGTGCATAGGTTTTGTTGGTCAACAACTCATTCTTATTTTTAATCAATTTATATTTCTAAAAAATATTAAGTCCTACAGCCTCCTATGAGGACTTAGTTGACAATGTGGTATCAGTCTTCTTTTTGGATGAGGAAGTGGACATTGTATGTTGACTACCTGAGAAGGGTGATGAGTGTGTTCCTTCCATAACTATGGTGGAATGAGTTTCTTCTTCTCTGGACCTATCAGGTGTATGGCTAGTTTTGGTCCTCTTCCTGTAGACTTGGAAATCTTCTGTTGAGACTTTTGTGACTGAAGGAGATAATTATTTTCTGGTTATCTTCTCTACTTGTACCTGTGGAGTGTTGGTATGTGAAATGTTGGTTGTTGAAGTTTGATGATCCATGTCTAGCATAATGTTTTCCTACCACTTTGTCTAGTTCATGATTTTTTCAATTTCAGGTTTGGGCACATGAGCATAGGGAGAAATCTTGTTCTTTAGCCTGGTTTTTGCAATGATGCCACAAGGGTCATAGTGCCATGGGAAGATGAGGATGAACTTAATTTCCTTTAACATTTTATTGGCTTCCTCTCCTACAACTCTATTGTTGCAAATGAAAGAGCATATTTGACCTTTGATCTTGAGTTGTTGTTTCTTCTTAAATGCGACAAAGTGAATATCATCTAGATTTATCATATGTCTGATATATTCCAGAGAGAATATCCTGATAGGAAAATACCTTAGCAACTTGTAAGGGGGTAACTCACATCTGTAGATTATGATTTATGTATGATCCTGATAGAGGTACCAGTCCCATGTTTTAGCTAGATCTGACAAGTGTAGAATTCTCTGAATTTCCTCGTTTATCCTTTGTTATGTTTTTCCATTGAGCATGCATACCACTGGATGGTAGAATTGGTCAATGAACTTCTTGAATTTGAGCTCAGATGAGTTCTTCCTTACTATGGATTTCTAGAAGGTCACGGGTTGACGATTACCATCTTGGTCCAACTTCTGCTGGGAGAAGGAGAACTTGTTTTCTTGGAAAAATGGGAACAAGTACACCAATATTGAAGAACACATGAACATACCCTCTGTAGAAAACTTGAAAAATTGTTCATGGATGTTTTTAGCAATAAACTGATTGTATTCAAACTGTGTAGTAGCCTTTTCCTCAATGGAGAAAATCGATAGAAAAACCTGAGTGGGTTCATCTACCCATTAATTAGAATAGTATCCTAGAAGGAAACATAGGGATGAGATGATCTAGTTACCTTTGACTGAGAATATGGAGGAATGATATGGGGGATTATTTTTGGGTAATTGGGCATTTTCTGGTAGGAAATGTTCAAAGATTTGAGCTCTCTGTGGGAAAGACAATTTCTGGTATAGCTCGGTCAAAATTTCAATGGAGAAGGGGGGGCGGAATCATTTTTGGGTATATTCAGTATTTTATTTATTGTTTCAGGGGTGATGGTGAAAAGAGTTTCTCTAGATGAAGAGACAATGGCCCTTTGGCCAGGAAGGTAGTGAGCTTGGCACTTCAGGGAAAATTTGGGAAAATGGTATGTCTGGGGAAAAAGATACAGTTGAAGGTTGGACTCTAGAGTCTGATCTCGTCACTTTGATCTAGAAAAACATCCTTGAGCCATAAGTGTAATTTGAAGAAGTCAAATTCACACTTTGGATCTGCAATTAAATAATATTTATTACCCAAGGGTATGTGATCAAGGTTGACAAGAGGAGGGAGGAAAGGATTTTCTTCAGTTTCGAAGGCTTTGGACTTGGGCGCCATGATCAAACTGATACCTACAAATGGAAAATGTTGTTAATTGTGTTTACCAATATTTATTGGCGATTGTTGAGTGTAAGTTCAATGGTTGTTGTCTTGAGAACAGGAAATGATGGCGTCTAATGAGTATGGATCAATGAGCAGTGCAAAATGGCAAAAGAACAACGTTAAATGGTTGAAAGGGGTTACCGTTATGGAGCGGATGGTGAGTCGATTGGGTAACAGTAATGGTCGAGTGCATTGATTGGCCAACTGACATATCAAATGTGATGTGGAGGGAATTAAATGGCCAACGGGTGGATGTAGGTGACGTGGAGGGTAATGAATGGCCAACGAGTGGATGGGATGTGACGAGTGACAGGTGAGTGGAGTGTGGCAGAGGTGGTATCGATGAGTGGTTTGGAGGTTTACTCGGAGAGGGGGGTAGCCAGTAATCGATAAGGAGTGAGGGGGGTCCAAATTAACAGGAATTTGATAGGTTATGAGGGGCCCACGCTTGGAAAACCACCAACTCGGACCCCCCCACTGTTA
>ML787444.1:459844-473758 GCA_009831015.1 Picea engelmannii | reverse complement strand
CTGCTTGTTCTTGGAAGCTCACAGGGAGCATGCCATCCCCTGTGGAGCCAATGTTATCACATGAAGTTGTCATGGGTCATTTTTTCCCTTAGGTTTTAATTTTTACCCTTTAGTCTTTAAGTTTGTTTTATTTTTCCCTTTTTGATTTTCTTAGGTTAGTCTAAAAAAATAAAGGCTTGGGTTTTGGTTCACATTTTTGGCCCAAACTTATGGTTATATCCTAGGTTAATTTTGTGTTTTATGTCTTTGACTCATCACTTGACTTGACATCTAGCACTATCGACCCCATGACTCTACAAACCTGACAAATCACTTCATCCACTCATACAATTGATCCTTTCTACTATGTCCCTATGCTTTTTAAGGAGTCAAATAAATTTTGAAAAGGGCGCTACCAACTCACTAGATGTTTTTTTAGTGCACCTTTGTACATCTGCTTCTTTACCATCATTCACCATCATCAAGTTGATGTCATGTATTTTATTTTTTTCAGTGTCGTTGTCTTCAAAAGGAATATTAATATTTTGTCATTTATGAGGTTCTAACTATTTACCAATTTGAAATCCTCCTCCTAAGCTCGGTGTTATTGAAACCACTAGTCCAGATAGAGTTGTGGATTGTGCTATGGGATTAATTGTTTGAGGTGAATCGGAGGTTGAGGTGGATGTAACAACTCTAGGCTTGCTGCAGATCTTCCATTTATCAGCTATAACATATAGGTACTTTATGAGCCACTTCAGTTGCATTGAAGATCGTTAAGATATCTCTGTCTTTTCTTTTGGTAGCACCTAGCGCTGCAAGCTACAACTTATCTCACCAACCATCCTCTATACCTCTTCTTCCACACACTCCATAGCCATTTTCATGTTGAATTTTACCTCCACTAGAACTGAGACCTTTTGCTTCATATTTTGAATGCCCAATCATCATTTTGGCTCACAATTGCCCATACAACTCTACTGAAACCACTGTTAGACTGCACTATGAATCCTATGTTCTAGCACTGCAATTTACCTGTCAAACCTTTTCTATATTCTACGCTCACAGCTCCAACAGTTAGCTCCCATTTTTCACTGAGTCATGTTATAATTTCATCTCACAAGTCTACTGCAGTGAGGAGTTAGGATCCCATGCATTTTTAAAGCTTTGAGGACCCTATATGGTATCTTGATGACAGTCTAAAACCCAAATAGTGTAGTCTCCCTTCATATCATTTCTTAGAGTATATTTCCTTCATTTCAAACCATCAGACCAATCTCTTATTAATCCAAAAGTAAATTGGAGGAAAGACTTGAATGACCAATTAAAGGATCACCTTCATATCTCAAAAGACCTTTACCTCTGTTTGGTTTCCTTACCTCTCATAGCATTATAGACTTTGATCCCCTACTTATATAAATGGATACACCCTAAAAGAAGAAGTCTCACAAGGGAGGGAGAGTGGTCAGGACTGAGCCTTCTGACATGCACATGTTTGATTTTGAGCCTATGGTCAGGGAGGTTTTCCAAAGGGTTGGCTAGCTCTCTTTTTTTCAAAACATGCATAGGGGACACCCTGAAGTAGCAAGGAATTTTTCCTTAAACTTTGATGGCATTAAGACCAAGGTAGGAAACCTTGAGTTTGAGGTATCTGAGGCCACTATTGCAGTAGCCACTGAGATACCCAACACTGGTGAGAGGTGGTTCAAATCCATTATCTTCAATGCATCCTTTTCCAAGGATTTCCTCAAGCCAGAATATTAGAAAGACAATTTTTCTAAGGGAGTGCCTAGGAGCCACCTGATTGAGGGTTTTGATAAAATGTTGGAGATTATCTAGAGATATTTTACATGTGAGGGAAGATTTAACATGATATACCAATATCATATCACACTCTTGCTACATTTCACTAGTAAGGATTCAATGAATATCCCTTTTTATCTATTAATAAGTATGGGAAAGATGTCCGATAGAGTCCAAGACAAGTCCAACGTTGTGGACACTAGTGTTTTCCACTCTAGGTTGATCAGGATGTTGGTTATGGAAGAGTTGAAGAAAAGGAACATTTATTGGAAACAATTCATTGTCTCTACCAATATGCATATAGATATAGCCTCTACCCCTCAATCCAGGATGCAGATCCATTTCTCATATAGTAGTGTTTCCCTAGTAGGAAGAGGCAAGAAGAGAAAAATCAAACCTACTACCGAAGACAAATAAACCCCTAAGGAAATTGAAGAAGAGGAGGGGGAGGTTCATCACTCCCCCAAAAGATAATTTTCACCTCCTCCTACACTTGAATTGGAAGAAGTTCCTCCATAAACCAAAACCACAGCCAAGAAGGGGAGAAAATTTCATTTCTCTTCACCTGTTGTAGTATCTAAGACCAGGGTCACGAGTCCTTTTACTATATCATCCGATCACAAGGAATTGTTGAGGCATAAGTCATACCCAAGTCTCTAGTCCCAAATAAAGCTAAAAGTAAAAGTGATACTATGGGGAAGCTTATTAAGGTTATGGCCAAAAGACTCTGTTTAGAAGAAAGATAAAGGTAAAGGGGAAGCCACTGAGAATCCTATTGAGGTTATCAACATCAGCACTCCCCCTGATAATCCCACTTTTAAAACACTGATTATAAAACTCAAGGATGCTAGAAAATAAGTTGCTCGTTTGAAGGAAGAAAGTTTGACTGATAGAAGGAAGATGAAGGAGCTCATGGACATGGACATGTAAAATTAAAACCTTGATTTGGAAAGGTTTACAACAAGAATATTCTTTCCTCTCCATAGGAAATTTAAGACTCTATAAAAACAAAACATAAGTATTCAATCCCAAAACAAGAAGCTCAAAGAAAATTGCATCCCTTCAAGAATGATCTATCCTAGAGGAACTTAAATTTTCTAGTACAAGTTGCAAAAGAAAGATATGCTTCTATGAAATAGGGAATTTCTCCTGCAACAAGAAGGAGTGATAGATTAAGAAAATATATGGAGGGTATGACAGATCCATTTTTTAGGGTGATTTTTTTTACAAGCTTGAAGTGTTCAAGGAAGTATGATGTTTTCACCTATGCAGGATCTACAGGCTCCTAGTCCATCAGTTAAGATTTTTTGTGTTTTTGAAGAGTTGTTGCATCACAAATAAAAACAAAGAGATTTCCTAGCACCTAGCACTATGAAATCATCAACACATACTATTCTTTAATTGCGCTACTAAAGACACTACAGAATCACCTAGCCAAGCACAGGAAGGGCGCTACAGAATCTGCAGAGGAGTTTTACAAGGGGCGCTATAGAATCTTCAGAGTAGTTTATAGGAGGGCACTACGGAATTGGCTACCAAATGTGCTACGGAATGGTGCTACGAACTAGCCATTACAGTGAGAGGTTTTGAATTCATAACTCCTTCTTAACTTTGATGATGTGGAGGGAACCAATGATCAATAGGTTACAACTAGAGATCAACATTTGAGCTTGGAGGACACATGGAACTGGAGAAGGATGCACCCAAGTAGAAAGACATGTCATTTAATTTTTATTAGATTGGTTGCCAACATGGCTCCTTGATTTTAGCAGTTTTTTATATATGTTGGTACAGATGTTAGACTTGTATTTTTTTATGGAGAATCCTAGGATAGGAAGGCCAACTCACACCTCTAGTTGTTGCCCACTTTTTTTTATTATAAATACATCAGATGAATGATATGTTGAGGTTCGAATGGTTGAGTAAAGCTCATTTTTTGTAATATTTTGACTAAACAGAGTTGTTCTCTAGTTATGTATGAGACTTGAGACATTTTCATTAATAGAAGTCAGTTTCCTTTCATCATCTTGTTTCCTCTTATTCTGAAATGATCATAATTGGATGATCCATATGATATTTTATGGTTGTGTTATGGTGGATGTTTGATTATAATTCTGCTATGAATGTTTTTCAGTGTTTTAAACTTTAAGTTCAAGAATTTCCTGTGACTGAGTTTTTCTTCACCTAGCTTCTTAAAGGCCTGATGCTTATAGCAAACCTATCCACCTTCCTCACTAAGTCTTACTTCTATTAACCTTTACCCTTAAACCACTGAATGAAGTTAATCAAAACCTCATTTGCTTATGCATGCTAGCCCATATTTATGTGTTAAAACATTCTTATACTGAGTTTTATCCATTTTACCTTTGACCATTAATTTACATTCACAAACCTTTTGATGGGTACTGGGCTTATCCTCTTGCAATCTGAGGGTGATTCTCAATGATAATAATAGTCATGAAAAAGGCACAGTGAAAACCATTCTTAAAATCAATTTGAAGATATTTGTATACAATGGAGTACAATATGATCCCTCATGATCACTGAAGTCATATAGGTACTCGTCCAATGAATGATAGCAACATCTCAGGAAATTTGCAACTATGAACCGATGTCTTCAATTCTTCTACATGATCTTCCAAAGGTACAATTCTACATCATGTGAATAAAGTAGTTGAGGTTGAACACAATGAGACTTTGTTTTATTACCCGTCATTCAGGTATACCGTTAACAAACGTGAGACAACCTACCAATAATGAAAGTAAGTATCAAGGCATTGAGTACATTCTTGCAAGTGTGAATAAATGTGTTGAGGTCAAACACTTGAAGAATCCATCGATCACGAGGCATTGATGTATTCCCAACTGTGAATGGAGAAATAACCTGCCATTGATGACTACAAACCTCTAGGTATGCATAGGACTCTAGGTCTCATTTTCATAATAGATGGGTTGAATTCGATTGAAGTACACCCACTGAAAAGAGAGCAATAAGGAATCTCTTATCATTCATCATGAGGTACAAAGTAGGAGCTTGATGATTTATAGGAACTTGGATGAAGAACATGTTCACGAACCAATGAACATGTGCATATTTCGCATGCAAAAGATGCAAGAAGTGCATGAAAAAGACCCTCTAAATAGAATCCAATAATGTAAACCAATGATAAAGGTGAGGAAAAAACCAATAAGGATAACAGAATCCAAGACATTGCACGAATCCCACTATGTGAATAGATTTCTTGCCATCGAACACAAGGGAAACCCCCCAGTCAATGACCAATGAGGAGATGTTGATTGTTGGGTTCAAGGTTACCTATCCATAAGGAAAGTAGGACCAAGGTTCATGGGAGGACTACAACTTCATGTAACTCTGAGACATACTAACGGTATGGCCGACATGCAAAGTCAATAGTTTTGAGAAATGGTCGACACAAGCTAATAGACATCCTTTGAACAAGAGAATGAGACATATGGATGACTCTGGAAGCATAGAATCAATGATGAAACTTTGTGATGTAGGAGGAACCAATCAAAATATCCATAGGGACTGGAAGAGTAACCAGTCGGGGGAGTAAACTCTCAGTAACGATCTCACCTTCCTAAGGTCATGCTAAAACCAAAAACATTTATGAAAAGTGGACTCAAAATTTTGTGCTCTTGTCAAAGGCGACACGACTGTTGCCAACATAAGATAACATTATTTTCCTTCTCGTCTTTTTTTGTTTTTTCATAGTCAAATGAATTCTATGATACATAGGAGGAAACACGTGTCACGAGTAAGCAACTAATTCCAACAGTGGAACATACCTATGCTCAATGCAAGGAGGTGCATGCAAGATATGGACACTTAGGGGAATGCTTCCTCTTGGGGTATAGGGTATCAATATGCAAAGGATATAAACAAGGCTATGCTTGGCTAATGATGAAAACTGTTGAGGTGATAGGATTATAATGTGAAAGCAAGAACCGACAATAGGCTCAATACTGCAAGCAATATAATGAAATGCAATTACAACTTAACGCCAAATAATTTTCTTTTTCATAAATTTAGTCTACTTGGTCCGAAAAGGGGTTAAACTTACACCAAATAGACGTCCTTTTATATCCAATTAATGAGTGTAAAAGATACAAGTTCACTCGGAAATATTTTCTCTTTTTGAGAGATTTGGAAAAGAGATTAAACAAGACTCAGGGATATTCTAAGCAACATATGATGGGGGAGGCCAAGGCTCCCATGCAAGACTTCTGTCGAAAGTCAGTAACTAGAAGATAGTTGACACAAGCTTGGGAAAAACCAAAGATTTCTAAGTCAAGGAGGATAAAATATTTGCATAGGTTACCTTATCTACAATATATCAAAGAATGCCCCTTATTTAGAAAGGTGTAGAAGAAGGAATTTGATGCTCTACAAGATCATGCCAATCAAAGGAAACCACCCTAGGACTTGGATGGAGCGTACTTGAAGAGATTAGAATGTTCCCTTGTGAAAAAGGTATAGAAATAGAAATGATAAGGAAATTATCGAAATAATCATCACCCACCAAAAGAAGAGTGGGATTGACCGAAGATTGCATCGACAATGTTACTTCCTTAGACTTTTCACTGTCCAAGAGAAGAGTGAGATCGACCAAAGATTGCATCGGAATTGTTAGACAACTGAGAGGGGGGGGTGAATCAATTGTTACTATGATTAAACAATTATGCCCATTTTAAACTCATTACAGAACACTCAATGATGATCACAATAATTCAGGGAAGTAAGAAATAGAGTATTCAACATCAATCACACACATGAAGTATATAGAAATAGATATTCCTGAGGAAACCCATAAAGGGATAAAACCCCTTCTTCTTTGAATTATAGGAAGTATTTTATGTTCTATACATCATCTATCTTTGAGAACGAACTCAATGTGAGGCTACCACCTTTGTTTTACAAGTTGAAACTTGCTGAGAGCACCAACTCTCTGGTTTCTCTAGCACACACTAGAAGGAAGCACCAACTCCCTGAGTGTTCCAACACCAACTGGATGGAAACACCAACTTCCAGTCACATAGGCACCAACCTATACAACATAGAACAATATTTCTCCCTTGCACCACCCTACCACCTTGGTTTTTTTGGATGCAACCAAATGGAAGCTACAACTCCCTGTGTTCAATCATCCACTTGAAACTCTCAGGACAACAATCCTCCTTAGCACTACCCTACCACCCAGAGATATAAATATTTTCTTTCTGAAATTTATTACAGTGATACATTGTTTATCAATGGCTTACTAGTCTTATCGGTCTTCTGCAAAACTGCTTTGCTTTGGCTACATTAGTTTGTTCCTGCTCGCATATTCTTCTGCTTCATTTCTTGTACAGTCTGTTGTTTTCACCATTTATGCTATGTCCAACTTATGTTCTTCATCTCTGCATCTTTCACGCTCTGTTCCTACTATATCCTTGATCACATACAATTCAACTTGTTTTACCGAGAAACAACAACCTCTCTCTGTCACAACATTTTTCTTTTATTCTTGCTCTCATCATCCGCTACACTCTGCATCTCCAACTCTCAAGCCAGGAATCTAAAAAATGCTCATGAATCATGATTCCAATGCCTAGGAAAAATGATTCAACCACTCAAGAACAATGATTTAGTTAGTGTAACTGAATCGTAGAACAAGAAATAACGAAATGAAACAACAACTCTTTGATCAAATTATGTTTGATCAGTGTCATTGGATTATTCACGGAGAGGCATTTTTTACTTTTCAATTTGTAAGCTTCGATGTGGAGCCCAGAAACACTATCTCCTTCCCCTATCTTCCCCTGATGTGACCTTGGTAGATGGTCTCACATGACCACATGATTACAGGCGCGAGCTATTTTCTCGTTAGCCCCCTGTTGCATGTGACCTTGGGCTACATCCTTGCATAAGTGAATGATTGCAGGCACGTCCAAGAGTGGTTTGGGTTCAACCTCTTTTCTCCATGCAATCCACCTTTAGCTGCCACATACCCTTTCTCCAAAACCGTGGTTTCAATTGCGTCCCGCCCTTAACTTTCTAAAGTTCATGCACCTTCAATCCTCGTAATGCAATGGGATCATCGATCTCATGATCTTGATAGTGCTCCTGAATTGACGGATCAAATCTAAACTTCTTAAATCAACATATGTGATCTATTTTGTGATCCCAGCTCTGGGAGTTTCAAATCTCAAGCCCTACTTTCCTCTGTATGCCAATCTTTTAGAGTCGATGATCTGCGGACACCTATCCTTCTTAATTGACAGCTCAGCCTCTACTTCGGGAATTTGACCTTTCAACTAGATCAATGGTTCTATGGCCCCTTACTCGATTCAACATTTGAGATCTCCTTCACTACTCTGAGCTTTGATGATCTCAATTCTCAACCTTTACGCTCTCCCGAAACGCTTTTAGTCAGAGTCCATAGATTCTTGCCACGTTTCCTCCTCAAATCAGCAGTTCTTGTTCACTTCGGGGCTTCGGCCTTCGACAATTTCAAACATTTCTCCTTCACATTTTCCCATAGTAGTTTCTCCTATATTCAACAATATATTGACACGTAGCCTCCTACATGATCAACAATCATAAGCAACTTTGACCCTTCAGGACTTTAGGCTGATCACTTCTTCATTCTCCTTCGGAGTGGTCACCTTCTAAATAATTCATGGACGGTGGAGACAACTTGTTGTTGGTTAACACTTCCACTTACACTATCCTTCCACTGTACTAGATCAATGGCTGAGAATGCACCCAAATTGATCTTAAAATCAGATGAATCATTTCCATTTCAGGACTTCGGCGTTTGGGACTTTGGGAATTTAGGAATCTGCTAGTGGTGAAACTCCCGAAGTAAAAGTCCCGGAGTGACATAACTTTCTTACATCACTTGATGATGTGGCATGAGGCGAGTATCTTCCACATGTCACTTGGATTCATGATTTGCACATACCTAAAATATCGGTTTCAGCTTGACACTTTTCATTATCTGACTATGCCACGTGTCTTTGTTGATGTGGGTGAGACGTGTAGGCAGTGTAGTGGAGTGTGACGTGTAATGGGTAGTGGAGTGTGACGTCGGAGCACGGAGGTGGTATGTATGAGTTGTTTGTTGGTTTACTCAGAGGGGGGGTTAGGCAGTAAGTGGTAATGAGAGAGGGGGGTCCTAGTTGACAGGAAGGTGACACGTATGAGGGTCCCACATGGTAAATACCACCAACTCGGACCCCCCCCCCCATGGTTAAAGGAAAAAAGGTCGGGGGGGTCTGATATGCCCTATCAACCATAGATCTGAGTGATCGATTATCATCTACTGAGATTAGCGTGCCCTTCGTCTAACTTATCATTTCCTTCCACTTTAGAATGATCTAACGATTGAAATTTACTCTGGATCTCCGGCTCTCCGGACTTCAGGGATTTCAAATCTCAAACTTTGCTCCCTGTTTATCCTATCCGACACTTAATTTGATATGATAGTCATGAAGACTCTCAAAGCAGACCCACAATCAAGTATTTTGATCCAGATCATGTTTATGTACTACGCTTTCCCTTCTGAGCTTTGATCTCTGCATACTATTCACTTCCTCTCCTCAGCTTATGCTTTTCCTATTTTCCATCATCGTTGTTGTTCTTGCCATCAATGAAAAACACATGCTTCCTGTAAAACATGCCAACAATATCCCCCTTTGGCATTGATGGCAACCCTGTAAGGCTACACTATTCTTCTTAGACCTCCGACTATAGGATCCAGACCACACCTTTTCTCCCCCTTTGACATCAATGTCAAAGAAAACATGCTCCCCCTGAACTGTTGCTGTAATTTTCCAGAGGTATCAGATATTCAACCAACACATACTTCTCCTAACAGGATGGAACCTCTTAGGTGAGAGAAGGGATGACACCTAGCTTTTGACCGAGATATTCAAATGGTGTCTTGTCTAGGGGTTTAGTAAAGATGTCTGCAATTTTTTCTGTGGAAGGAATATAATTTAGCTGAACAACTCTGTTTGTAACCTATTCTTTGAGAAAATGATACGTTATTGGTATATGATTCGTCTTGAATGGAGAACAAGATTCTTTGAGACACTAGTGGCACTGGTGTTATCACAGTGAAGTGGAATGGGATCAATATAAGTTACCTTCAAATTTGAAAGAGTCTCTATCATCCATAAGATCTGAGTGCAACAAGTAGCAACAACAATGTACTCTTTCTCTATAGTTGATAATGAAATAGATCCCTTCTTATTACTAATCCATGCTACTAACGAATCACCTAAGAAGAATGCACCTCCACTGGTGTTCTTTCTCTCATCCAAACAATTTGCCCAATCAACATCTAAATATGTAGTTAATTGAAAATTATTATTTTTAGGATACCAGAGACCATAAATCATTGTACCCTTCAAATATTTGAGTATCCTTTTGTTAGCTTCTAAATGACTTTGTTTAGGAGAAGACTGAAAATGACCTACCATTCCAATAGCTTGCTTTATATCAAGATGGGATGTTGTGATGTACAGAAGACTACCTATCATTGATAGATATGTTCTTTGATCAACATCAGGTGAAATATCATCTATACTGAGCTTGCAACCAACCACCATATGTGTACTAACAGGAGAGGAATATTCCATCTGAAACTTCTTCAACGTCTCTTTCAAATACTTTTCTTGAGAGATAAATAGCCCTGCAGAACTCTGATTGATTTGTAAACCAAGAAAATATGATAGTTCTCATATCAAGGACATCTCAAGCTCAGTCTGCATTGAATTAGAAAACCACTGAACTGAAGGGTCATTAGATCATCAAAAACTAATGTCATCTACATAAACCAAAACAACTAATAAATCATCACCTTCAGACTTAATGTACATATTGTTGTCAACAATACCTTTCTTGAACCCTTTGTCCTGTAGAAATTTTTCCAGTCTATAATATTAGGCTCATGGTGCCTATTTCAGTCCATATAATTCCTTTTTCAACTTACATACATGTTGGGCCCCAACAACTCCCCTTATATTTTTACAAAATTTAAAGGGCCCCTATTAAAATCTTGATAATTAAAATGAGCTACAGAATCAACCTTTTCAAATAGTTCTATGCCTTGGCTTGCTTTGAGACAAACTTAAGACATTCAATATAGTATGAGACATTTATTACAAGATTATATGTCAAAAGTTAGAAACGAGCATAAAAATCTCAATTTAAACAAAAACGTTAATTTTTATCAAATGTTTACTTTCGTTTAAATTATGATTATGTGTTCTTTCTTTTTCTCATTAGAAAGTTTGACTATTTTGAATAATGAGTTCAATACTTCATCAAATAATATATTGGTTGGTTTCTCATTTTCATGAAATCATTTGGTGATATTAATTAATTAAATTATTTTTTCATTTTGCATCTCATTTCAAAATAATAATAATCAAAGAATTATATATCATTTGTTTGATTTTGTAAAAACCAAAATTAATATTTTTTCTCCATTAACTTGAAGCTTCTAGAGTTTTAGGATTATTATAAACAATGTTTATTTAGAACTTATAGTTAGTTTAAATTCATTTTTTATTTTATTGTTCTAGATTTTGTTTTATTCTCAATTTTTAGGTTATTAATTTAGGTTTCTTTTTTGTTTCACAGGTTTCTATTATCAAATATTTGATATGGATCTGATTATGGATTGATTTTATTATCCAAATACGTTCAATATGATTGATCCAAACATAATTTTGGATTGCTACAAATAATTTTATGAGCAACAACAGATAAAATTTGGAAAGGTGTCAAGATCAGACAAGCGATTTTGCAGAACTGATTGCAGCCAAACCGTCAGGAATTAGAAGAAGCGGTTGAAAACCCAGAACCAAAATGGACCCATTTACCTTTATTTTGGATATTTTCCCAAACAAATGCACGATTTGAGAGATATTTGGGTCTATTTTAGAGGCAAATTTCAGGTGGCGAAAATTAATAGTGACGCCCAGACTGTTCATTCATTTTATAAATATATGAGAAAGATCAGAGCCAAAGGGATCGAAGAATTGGAGAGGAGGATTTTAATCATTTATCTTTTGTATATTATTGCTTTTGTAGACTTTTTATTTCTTTTCAAATGGAGTAATGGATGGCTGGAATCTTTGGGAGAATGGACGAATATTTTCAAAGAAGAATATGGAATTTCAGGTTGCTTAATGGCTTTTGTCCTGTGAGTAAAATGGTTTTATTTTCATTATAATATCTTCATATTCTTTGAATAATTGATTATGCATTGACTTAAATAGATTTAGTCTTTTTTATCAATACATGGTTAATTATTATCATTTATGTATTAATTTTTCCAATCTTTAAAGTCTATTATCCAAAAAACTTCTTTCAGGACTACAGAATGGACAATTGATTCCAAAAACTTAATAGAACAACATATATGCATTTTGGCTTTATCCTTTTGTTTATAATGTTGTTATTTATGTTTTTTTTAATCTTGTTACATGTGCAGGTCTAATATCTTTAGATTAAATGATCTGTGATGTGTAGGAGGTTTATATTATAAATACCATCTATCATTTGGTTAATCAAAATACAAATGTTGTGATTATATCTTTGATTTAAATAATGAGATTTATCTTTTAATTTTAAATTGAACGATAAAATACATATATTGCTTCCAGATTTATCTTGTTGTAATCATGTATAATTATGAGATCACAATTTTATGTTTGTGTTTCATTTTCTGTCATTAAAACCTAAGCTGCCAATACATGTTCTGAATTTATTTAGAACAATCATAAGGTTCATTGCAGATTTCTCTCTTGGACATGGCAGTTGGATGTTCACCACTCATGCAGATGCTTGGATACACCTCACTAATTCACTGACATGATAGCTTCTTTGTATTTTTATATTATTTACATATCATTGAAACTAGAATGTATGGTTCAGCTTTGACTATCCACATGTTCATGTTTCATTAATTTTTTTTGCAAGATTCTTTAAATTTATAAAAGAAAAACAATAAATATTTTTATGTGCTTTCTTTATCTTCTTCCTAGAAGAAATCATTTTTCACATCGATTTTTTTAAGTTTCGATTAAAACTTGCATCTTGTAAATCATGTAAATAAACGAGACTTGTATATCTTCTGTTTAAATACAACTACTATAGTTACATTTGAACACATGTACATATATATAGTGTGTTTAGTAATTAGTTAGTTATTTCCCTCTTTTATTCGTTTCTTTTGGGATTCTTAGATTGGCTAACAGAGCCATTAAACCCGTCAAAACGAGTTACACCAAACGACTTGGGTTATTTAGACAACCCCAGACCGGATTCGTTCTTCTAGTTGACGGATAGTCAATTTCGCCCTTCAACAAATGGCGCTAGAAGGAGGGCCATACTGATAAGATGGCCTTGTAGGAATCTTTGTTTCAAATTTATTAATTTTCCATGGCTCCCCAAATCACTATGTTGGAACATGCTTTCCACTTCTCATTACCTGATATTCCCAACAAGACAATGTCTCTCTTGTCCAAACTCACGTTTGATGGTGGGGGAAATGTATCTGCAAAAGACCATATTAACAAGTTTTGGTGTAAATGCATCAAGCATGATATTTCTGATTTAATGGTTTTGTGCAGATTGTTTGTTTTTACATTCAGGGGTCAGATTAAACATTGGTTTGAGTCTTTTCCATCATATCACATTTTTTATTGGTTTTAGTTTGTAGATGAATTTTTAGATGCTTCTGAAATCTATGATTACAATCAATTATGTGAATAATTTCAGACTTTGCTAATCAATGGCGATTCATCTTGAAAAGGCTTTTCGATAAGAATCCATCATGTTCTTTGTAAATTTAATTTTGATGACATGTCATTTGTATTAAATCTCCTCTATGATGCTTGCATCCAGTCATATTCAATCGCAAATGATGAAGCAGTTACAAATACTATCACTCAATTGCAAGGAGAATTGTGTTCACAGGATGAGAGGGATCCATCTGAAAATGTTGAACAAGCAAGGGAGGTAGAATCTATTGAAAATGTTCTTACTGACAATCAAATTGGTTTTTCCTCTGAATCATTGTATTTTCAGTCCTCGACCATCGTGGAAGAAGA
>ML787444.1:434459-449724 GCA_009831015.1 Picea engelmannii | reverse complement strand
TCCTTGTTCATTCATTTTATTCTTAAACACCCATTTGGATCCAATTACATTCTTATCTGCAGGTCTAGGAACAAGCTCCCAAGTATTGTTCTTCTCAATATGATCCAGTTCCCCATTCATTGATTTTAACCAATTTACATATTTATTGGCTTCATTAAAGTTCTTGGGTTCCACCATGGATATGAAGGCTATATGTGATTGCTCGGTGTCTTTGATTATCCTTCTCCTTTTTTGTACACCTTTGTCTTTCTCACCAATTATCTGACTTACAGGATGATTCATTTGAGTAATTATGGAGGAAGGATTTGATGTTGTCTGCTGATTTGAGTCTGCCTAAGTATTTGTATCTTCATCTGACTCAGAGTCTTCTTTTTCTGATTCTTGGACCTATTCATCTTCAGCTTCAGTTGTGTCCTCTGTAGAAGACTCAATATTTATCACCTCTCTTACCGAGACTCCTTCATTAACCTTTAAATAAATGAAATCAACTAATTTATATAATCTTTTATTAAAGAATCTATATCCTTTACTATTGGTAGCATATTCTAAGAAGATGCCTTCATCATCCATGTCATCATACTTGCCAAGTTTTTCATTATTATTCTTTATGTAGCACTTACTCCCAAATACTTTGAAGTGTTTGATTGAAGTAGGTCTTCCATACCACAATTCATAAGGTGTCTTGTCACTGTGTGGTCTGAGGTGGCCTTTGTTAAGAATATGGACTGTTGTTTGTATTGCTTCTACCCAGTAGGTTTGACCACTGTTCTTCTCATTCATTATTGACCTGGCCATTTGCTCAACTGTTTTGTTTTGCCTCTCAACTACTCCATTTTGTTGTGGAGTTCCTGGGATTGTGTATTATCTCTTGAGCCCATGTTTATCACAGAATTCCTTGAAATCACTTGACATAAATTATCCTCCTCTGATTGATCTTACTACATTTAACATGTTTCCTGTTTGATTCTCAGTTAAATCCTTAAATACTTTAAATTTCTCAAATGCTTCATCTTTTTCTTTGAGAAAAACAACCCAAGTGAGTCTAGAGTAATCATCAATGATTAGCATGAAGTAGTTTTCCTTCCCTGTGCCTTCCTGTCTTGATGGTCCACATAAATCCATATGAACTAATTGGAGTGGTTTCTCTATTGAAGTAGAGCTCTTGTATTTAAACTGTGTCCTGGTTAGTTTACACACAGAATCTTGTGGCTTTGATATTCTTGGAATATCTTTTACTGCCTCAAGATTTTTGAGCTTGATTAAGTGGTCAAATTTTAGATGTCCAAATCCTCTATTCCATAACCAAATTTCATCATGTTTGATTAGATGGCACTCTTCTCTATCTTCTTTCAACACATATACATTACTATCTATCCTTATCCCTTTAGCCACCATTTGTCCCGATTTTACAGACTTTATCTTACAATCTTTGGAAGTGAACACCACTTCACATCCTATGTCACACATTTGAATTATACTGAGAAAATTATGTTTCAACCCATCTACAAGTAGAACATCCTAGGATTTTCCTTTACCATTACTCACACTCACCATCCATTTACCCTTGATTTTACCTGGTTCATCATTTCCAAAGGTCACATTTCCTATTTTTCTTTTACTTATAGACAAAAACTTATCCTTGTCTCCAGTCATGTGCCTGGAACATCCACTGTCTATATACCAGGTCTCTTTTTGTTTTTGAGTTGAAAGTACTAGACCACATTTTTCACTATCTTTCTTTTTCCATGTCTTGTCATTTATAGCTAAGGGTTTTATCCTTGGATCTGCTTTGTAATTCTTCAAATGGCAGTTTGGAGCTTTGTGGCCGAAGTTATGACTGTTATAGCATTCGAGCTCATTGTTCATTAGGTCAAAGTGATTGGTGCAACTTTGTCTACTCATTGGCTGTTTAGTTCTATGTTGCAAAGATTGTTTATTTCTTGATCTCCTCAGTTACATGTCTCAAAACTTAATTTGACAATTTGCAATCTTATGACCAAAATTAGAGTAGTAAAAACAGTAACCATGGAAGAAATTTTGGTACCTTAAGGATGGCCTTCTTCTTGGAATTTGTTGCTCCATATTCTAATATCTTTGTTTTTTATCAGGGATCATCTTGTCTTTATTAGATTTTGGTGGCAGAGTACTCACATGGCCTGATTGTCTGTTGACTTGGAACTTGATCATCTTTACTAGCTCTTTGCTTTCAGGTCATTTGTTGCATGAACCACTTACATAGCCTAAACCATTCTTCAAGAAAGGAGATATTTGTTTGATTAGAATTTCATTTAGTTATGTTGAGGCTTTAATGCCTGGAAGATTTTGGAGATACAATGCTTTAAACTTCTCCATCTATTTTCTGGTTTTTACTACCTCTTCTTCCAAGGCTTCACATCTTTCCTTCTTCTCTAATAATTGTTGTTTCAGAATGTTCTCTATTTTATTTCCCTCTTCTAATTCCACTTTTAGTAGGGAAAAGTCTTCATCGGGTTTTTTACTGTCTTTCTCGAACTATATCAACAATTGTTTTTGCTTTTTCTTCTTAAATATGAGTCTAGAAATTTCTTCTAGGGAACTGATCAGTTCTACTTCCAATTCAACCACAACTTCTTCATCATTAACATCAATTCCTATGTTTTTATTATCATAATCCTCTTTGGCCATAAGCATAAATTCGTTAACCTTATCTTCACAAGTAGAATCACTATTTATGTCTCCTGAAGAGTCATCATTGTTTACACATAAACTTTTCTTTTTACCAAATCTCTTGGATTTGTACCTCTCATCACCTTCAACATTTTGGTCCTTCTTCTTGTGTGGACACTTAGATGCAAAGTGACCTATCTTTCCATAGTTAAAAATTTTGAAGGGAAACTTGCCTTGGTACTTTCCTGATCCTTTCTTTAGTCTTCTCACAATTTTTTCTTCAATTTCATCAGGCTCAGAATCCTCATTCTTATCTACTTTAACTGATGCTTCTCTAGAGGTGGGTTTATATTTACCTATCCTCATTTCATAAGAATTCAGAGTTCCTAGGATTTGTTCAATAGGCAAAACTTTTAGATCATTAAGTTCTTCTATAGTAGAGACCTTTGGGTTGAACCTATCTGGCATAGATCTCAAAATTTTCTGAACTAAAGAGTCTTCCTCAATTTTTTCACCAAGTCCTTTCATGGAATTTACTAGTTCTTCAACTCTCAGAAAGTACTTCCCAACAGTTTTATTTTCTTTCATCTTTAGTTGTTCAAACTGTAATCTGTAGGTTTGAAGCTTGGCACCCTTTAGCTTCTCATTACCTTCATAAATGCTAATGAGTTTGTCCCACGTTTCTTTGGCAGATTCTAAGTGCATAACTTTTACAAATTCTACTTCTGCAAGCCCACTCAGAATAACATTCATAGCCTTAGCATTGAAGATGAATTCTAGATTGTCATCCTTAGAAGCTAGTACAACTGGCTTCATATAACCAGTCTCTACCACATCCCAGACATTTGCACATAAATCCATTATGTAGGTTCTCATCCCAACTTTCCAAAAGGAAATTTTTTTTCCATTGAATAGGGAGGACATATTGGTTTAATTTCCTTCATGGATAGTCATTTTTAAGCTCTAGGATATACCCTTAGATAAAAGGAACCCAATCTGATACCAATTGTTAGATACCTGAGAGGGTGGGTGAATCAGCTGTTACTGTGATTAAACAATTATACCCATTTTAAAATCATTATAGAACAATCAATGATGATCACAATAATTCATGGAAGTAAGAAATAGAGTATTCAACATAAATCACACACATGAAGTATATAGAAACATATATTCCTAAGGAAACCCATAAAGGGAGAAAACTTATTCTTATTCAAATGATAGGCAGTCTCTTTATGTTATGTACATCATCTATCTTTGAGCACCAACTCAATGTGAGGCTACCACCTCTATTTTACATGCTACAACTTGATGAGTGTGCCAACTCTCTGGTTTCTCTAGAACCAAGTCCCTAAATGTTCTAGCACCAACTGGATGGAAGCACCAACTTCTAGTCACACAGACACCAACCTGTACAACACAGAACACAAATTATCCCTTGCACCACCCTACCACCCTGTTTTTTCTAGATGTAACCAGATGGAAGCTACAAGTCCCTGTGTTCAAGCACCCACTTGAAACTCTCTAGACAATAGTCCTCCCTAGCACCACTCTACCACCTTGAGATATAAATCTTTTCTTTTTGAAATTTATTACAGTGATACAGTATTTATCAATGGATTACCAGTCTCATCACTGTTTTTCTACACTTCTCTACTCTGCCTGCATTAGTGTGTTCCTACTTGCATATTCTTGCTCTTAATTTCTCGTACAGTCTATTGTTTTCACCATTTCTTCTCTGTACGACTTATGTTCTTCATCTATGCATATTTCACGCTCTGTTGCTATTGTCTCCTTGATCACATATAGTTCAACTTGTTTTACCGAGAAACAACAACCTCTCTCTATCACGACATTTATCTTTTATTCCTGCTCTCATCATTTGTTACACTTCGCATCTCCAACACTCAAGTCGGGAATCTAAAAAATGCTCAGGAATCATGATTCCAACACTCAGGAACAATGATTCAACTGCTCAGGAACAATGATTCGTTTAGTGTAACTGAATCGTAACTGATCAAGAAATCACGAGATGAAATAGAAATCCTTCGATCAGATTATGTTTGATCAGCGTCGTTGGATTATTCATGTGTTGGCCCTGACCAAGTTTTGAGGAACACTTGGTCATATTTGACCATTTATGGGACTTTGACAACTTATCAAAGATGGAGCGCAACGCGAAGAAGAAATCGTGGAAGCTAGACCCCTTTTTGGGTCCTTTTTGGGTTTTGGGGGATAATGTAATGGGAAAGGGATGTCGGCCCATGGATTTACCCATGCTTAGGCCCATTAATGTTTAAATAGATGTATAGGCGAAGTAAGTGAAAAAGGGAGGGGAGAAGAGTAGTAGAGTGTGATCAAAGAGTTGTGATTTGTGCTAAGTGTTGGTAATGATTGTAAATGCTTTTTGAATACTGTGAGAGACTAAGTGCAGGATATTGTAGAAGGCTCTGTGATTTTAGCGCAAGGAAGAAGGATCTAGCGAGCTACACAGATCTTTTTTCCTATGCAAAGAGGGATTTGGATGGATCTCTGCTATAACCTGATTAACTGAAGATAATAAAGAAGACTTTGTGGACGTAGCCCCAGGGTGGGGGTGAACCATGGTAAATATGTGTGTTGTGCTATGTGCCTCGACGTGGTGTGTTTGTCTCTTCCTTTTCTAAGTGCGTTGATGTGTTTAGATAGATCTATTTATGCTTTGTGCTTCTGAGATATGAATGAATGTTAGATCTAGTATGTAATATTCTTAGTGTTTGATCTATCGAATCTAATCTATCTTGTTGTGGCTAAGTGCTGAATTATCTTAGATATAAGTACATACTGTGATGCTTTATGCTATCTGCGAAGTATCATAAGGGTTTGATATTGATGAATAATCTATGCTAGGTGATTGCTAAGTGTTATAATCACATATTTGTGTCCCAGCTGAGGTTGCAGACACCTGAGTCTTGCAACCACCCCTAACTCTACCTCAGGTGAGACTTCATCTGCTTCATAGGTGTCGCTGAAAGGGTCAGTGGTTAGGGTTTTGTTGGTGTGTTGTTGTAGCGTTGAACCCTGGGTCTACCCCTGTACCAACAAATGGTTCCATTTTCGGGACCTGAAATTGTGATTGTTGGGAACTAAGCAAAATAAGATTTGTGCAAAGATTCATCCTGAAATTGTGAAATCTCTTTGCGTGGATCTATTCCCTAGTGCACAATGATCCACTTGATCTGAAAATATCTGTGCTAAAGAAGGAAGGACAGATCTAAAGGAAATAAGTCAGATCTTCAAGAAAAGAGGTTGATATTAAAGAAAAGAAGTAAGATCTATAAACTCTATGCTCTAATAAAGGTAAGAATAGTTAAAAGTTCTTAGATCTGGAAGCTTTGTGCCTTGTAGAAGTAAAATAAGTGAAAATTTTTGTTTCTAAAGTATGGATTTAGGTATGCTTGATAGATTTTGTCCTAGCTTGAAAACTAGGGCATTATTAGATGAAAGAACGTTTGATATGAACATATCTGATAAGAATAATAAAATATACGTTATACCTATTCATAGAAAGAATTTTTGGACTAACCAATGGATGCAGGATCCTAGAAAGAAATTTGTTCACACTATCCATTATGACTCTAGCAAGAAGTACAAGAAAATTTGGGGATCATTGAAGAGAAAGAGAGGATTAACTCTTTGTTACAGTTGTATAAGACCAGGACATCTTGCTAAGGAATTCCCTAGGAGAAACCCTAGTTGCCTCTATTGTAAGGCTATGGACCATGAAGTACTGGATTGCCCTAGAATGTTTGTTAGACTTGAAAAGCTGAATATGGAGCAAACAAACTCTGAAGGAGATCAAGAGACTAAGATTATAGAAGAACCCCAGAAAGAATCAAAGATTATGTTACTGAAAATGAAAGAAACCCTGGATGAACATAAAGATGTCAATTTGTCAGAGATATTCAAAGAGAAGGAGAAAATCGAAGTAAGAATAGGAGACTTCGACATTGACTGTGCTCTGGATGAGGGAACACAGATGAAAATTATGACAAAATGTACTTGGGGAACCCTAGGGAGGCCTACTATGGTTCCTTCACTAGGAAAAATAGGGTTATTTAAAGGAAAAATGGTAACCCTATGTAGGTGGATTACCCAAATAGCTATGAGTACCCATGGAGCTTCGACAGAGGAAGAATTCGAAGTTATTAAATTTATTGAGGACCATGCCCAATTTCCATCTTTGTTAGGTAAGATCTGGATTGAAAAAGAACAGATCCAGAGAAAAGAAGAAAAGGAATCCCTAGAACAAAAGAAGCAAGAAATCATGGAATTTATGACTAGAAGGATCGCCTACTTGATGGAAGAACAAGAGAATAGATCTAAGCTATTGAACACTAGGGACTTGGATGTCGACACTATAAGAGCATTAGAATAACCACAGAAGACCGAAAAACCTAATCCATATGATGAAGGAGTATTACCCTTGGATCTGAAGAAAGAATCCCAGCATCGCGAAGTTACTATGTCAAGAGAAGATAAGAATCAGAATGGAAAAAGGATGACTGAGACGAAGCTCAATCGGAAGAAGGCTAGGAAGCTAAGTAAAAAGAGAGCCAAGATAGAAAAGTTACAAAATATTCCAAAGGAAACTTCATAGAAGGAAACATCACAGGAATTGAGTTTCGTTGGGATATCAGAACAACGACATATGACACTTCGTCGTGGTGAAGCAATATAGTCATTGGACTGATATACCCATTTGACTTTCACCCTGAACGGAAAAAAAAACATTAAAGGATCACCACCAGACCATTGGACCATGCCATAATGGATGGATCAACATTCATGGAAGCTTCATACTCGTTGCAAGTAGACCGTTGATGAATTTCCTATTTAGCTCATCGTGCCGTGCCTGAAGAACACTTTTTCCGACTGAAAATTTGAAGCCCGAAGAACTAGTGATTGTCTACAGTGATCATTGCAAGCAGATTGTTCATCTTAGTGCAGTATTTTGAGATCATCGTGACCTTGATTATCTTTCCCGAGCGCTTATGTCCGATGAGCTCACCACACTTGAGGAATCTGTCACAGAGGTATTTCTCGATTTAATGACTGAGAGAGTCATGTCGGAAAGAAGAATGTCCACCGGAGTCCAAGAAACATCGACGAGAGGAGTGCAAGCCTCCCCGTCGACTTCTTGACTAGGAACATCTCGAGTCAGCTTTGAGAGAATAAATAATCATAAGGACGACATAGCCAATGCAAAGTTAGTTCTATCCATCCTACCAACTTACATACCCCCTCTCAGTGGTAAGATTAACAGGGACAATGTCCCTGGAGACTTTGAATACATCCTAGTCACTGCATATCTACCGAAAGGAGTACGCAACTACCGTGCAGATCAAGACAAGGTTACAACGTTGAAGTTTTCCGACTTCAACCTGGGGGACCGTAAATTTTACAGCATGCTCACCCTGTATAAGTACTTGACGAGAACTAAGGGAAAGAATCTGAAGCTCATCCCTCAACAATGGATGATGAACCTCGCACAATCTACTTTTCTCATCGTTATGAAAATACCACACTTCGGAAAACACCAGGAGATGAATGCTTGTGTAAAATTGTTGTTAGAAAGTTACCATGAAGGATACCTATGGTTAGAACATCGCATAATTTTTTATCTGACGTTGATCAATAGGATCACCTAGCTTAGCATGCAGGGCCCTGATCCCCATGAGTACTATCTTGGAAATACAGCAGACCGCGCTCTTGCACAGAAGATCAAAGAATCCTATGGCGATGTTGAGAAAGGCGCGAGAGGCTACAAGGTAGCTTCTATTGAAAGTGGCATAGTGTGACTCGCATGCCAACTGATCATAGGGAAGTTGGTACACAAGTATCGACCAACACAAGTATCTGGATTTGTAGTTGACCTTGCAGGAAAGTGCACAGAGGGACTATAGATGAACTGGGTGAAGTACCTGGTGAATCAACTGGAGATTGAATGCATAGAAGCCCAAGATCAGGGGCATGAATTCCATTTTAGTTGGCTCCTGATACTGATCGCTTTTGTTGCATGGGAGCTACCGGAAGGTGCAACCTTCCCAGACCTTGACCCCTTTGAACCACTAGCTACAAAGTTCAGTACATTATGGTACTCAAACAACATGAGCAAGAAATGGAATTTGAATGTCGTTTTCCACGCGTACTATAAAAAATTGAAATCAACCATAAGGAGTGAACCTCGCATAACCCCGAACACTTTACAGAGATTCCGACATTTGATAAAGTTCAGTGTGGACCACCACTTTATATACCTAACCCCACGTGTTGATGAGCACCAAGAACAACTTCATTGCTATTATAAGCTGACAGAAGAAGATCTAGAAGAGATCACCAAGGAATGGTCGATGGACCTCCTTGTTTCAGCAGACCCTGTAGAAATTTATGACATCGATAGCCCCAAAACTACGCAGGATACACATGGGACCAGTAAGACAAAGAAATCAAAGACGACGAAGAAGATTGAAGAAGTTCAGTATGTTGACAACCTATCTATAAGGACAACTTCCATTACACTAGATGAAGAAGGTGATGACGAAGAAGTTATAGAAACTAAACAATAGAAATTCAAAGTACCACTGCTGGAAGGAAGAAGACTCATTGAAGAAAAGGAAGGTATCATCTCTAAAATCTTCCTCTAGAAAGAAACCAAGAACCCCTGTAACCAAGATGCGAACTGCCCTCACGTTGGATGAATTTGATTTCAATGTTGCAGCGATCAATGATGCTTCAAATGAAATCATAGAGAAGTAGGAGGTGAAGCAGGAACAAATGTATAGCCAAATTGAGATCATGCTCCAAGGAGTATAGCAACCACCCCAGACTAGCCGAGCAATCTCTACTGCACCTTTTCTAGAAGGAACAATAGAAGTTGGAGATGAATCAGTTCAGCTCTGCAAGATTGTTGATACAGTCAAACTATGCCTTTGACATGATGAGGAAGAAAAAGCACAGACCACCCAGGCCCTAAAGAAAGCACAGGAGGAAATTATTGAACAACGCCAAGCTGCACAATAAGAGAAGAATGCTCTCCAAGCAAAATTTGAAGAAGACAGAGCGAAGATCCAAAAAGAGAAAGAGAAGTTGCTCGCAAAGAAGATAGGAATTGAAGAAGCATTCAATATAACATTTCTCTCTGTGACTGGATTAGATCAGAAGGCCAAAGAGACCATAGAGCGCCAAGTGATGAAGTTGTTTGAAGTTATTCAATAAATTCAACAAAGGTTCGTGGAATTAGAGCTTCAGACCATACCACAAACTCTAAGAAGTGCACGACCAACGAGAATTGAATGCTCACAGTGCAGTCGAGAGGATTAAAACACTTGTTTCATAATGTAAACAACTAAGTAGTAGAAGAACGCAGATATATGAACAACTATCTAAAGACCCAAAGTTGAAGAAACTGGAGTCCCAACTCCAGGAATAAAATCATCATGCAGATACAGTACAGGTGCAACTCAAGATCCTGTCACCCATCGAGAGGATGAAGAGATCCCAGGAATAGTGCATTGCCCAACAAATCATTCTTACCACATAGAACAGAGTGATGGAATTCACCCAGAAACTCCATCCGAGCCAGGAGGTGGCCTACCTACTGTTTGAATAAATTGAAGGCCAAGGAACATTACTAGAACAAGTAGTTGTTACAGTTGAGCAGCAACTAGAAGGACCTATCAGTGAAGTGGTTGTTCAGGAATTCACTGAGAAAGAAGCAGTAGCACAGAGACAAGTCGAAGCAGCTTGATCCAAGATCGATACCTTTGAGGCAAAGTTACCCAGACTTGAGTGAATCAGGATGAGTCATAGGTGAGTGTTCAGGTCCTGTTGGCCTTGATCAAGTTTTGAGGAACACTTGGTCAAATTTGATCATTTTTTGGACTTCGACATCTTGTCAAACATGGAGCACAACGCGAAGTGGAAATCGTGGAAGCTAGACCCCTTTTTGGGTTTTTGGGGATAATGTAATGGGAAAGGGATGTTGACCTATGCGTTTAACCACTCTTAGGCCCACTGTTGTATGTATAAATAGATGTATAGGTGAAGTAAGTGAAAAAGGGATGGGAGAAGAGTAGTATAGTGCGATCTATGTGATCGAAGAGTTGTGAGTTGTGCTAAGTGCTGGTAATGATTGTAAATTCTTTGTGCATACTATAAGAGACTAAGTACATGATATTGTAGAAGGATCTGTGCTTTTAGAGCAAGGAAGAAGGATCTAGCAAGCTATGCAGATCTTCTTTCCTATGAGAAGAGGGATTTGGATGGCTCTATGCTCTATGGTGGGGGTGAACCATGGTAAATATGTGTGTTTTTCTCCGTGCCTCGATCTGATGTGTTTGTCTCTTCCTTTGATAAGTGCTTTGATGTGTTTAGATAGATCTATTTATGCTTTGTGCTTCTGAGATATGAATGAATGTTAGATTTGGTATGTAATATTCTTAGTGCTTGATCTGTCGAATCTAATCTATCTTGTTGTGGCTAAGTGATGAATTATCTTATATCTAAGTACATACTCTGATGCTCTATGCTATCTACGAAGTATCATAAGGGTTGAATATTGATGAATAATCTATGCTAGGTGATTTCTAAGTGTTATAATCACAGATATGTGTCCCAACTAAGGTTACAGAAACCTGAGTCTTGCAACCACCCCTGCCTCTACCTCGGGTGAGACTTCATCTGCTTCGCAGGTGTCGTTAAAAGGGATGGTATTTAGGGTTTTTTTGGTGCGTTGTTGTAGCGTTGAACTCTGGGTCTGCCCCTATGCCAACATCACACAAAGGCCTTTTTTATTTTTGAATGCGTAACCTTCGATGTGGAGCCTAGCAGCGCTAGCTCCTTCCCCTATCTTCTATTGATGTGACCTTGGGCGATGGTCTCACATGACCACGTGATTGCAGGCGCGATCTCTTTTCTCATTAGCCCCCTTCGCATGTGACCTCAAGCTATGTCCTTGCATAAGTGAACCATTACAGGCATGTCCAAGAGTGGTTTGGGATCAACCACTTTTATCCCCGCAATCCACCTCTAGTTGCCACATATCCTTTCTCCAAAATCGTGGTTTCAATTGCGGCCCGCCCTTAACTTTTTAAAGTTTGCAAACCTTCAATCCCCACAATGCGATGAGACTGTAGATCTCACGATCTTGACGGTGCTCATGAACTTATGGATCATATATAACCTTCTTAAATCAATGACTATGATATATTTAATGATCCAGTCTCCGGGAGTTTGAAATCTCAAACCCTACTTTCCTCTATACGCCAATATTCTGGAGTCGATGATCTGCAGACACCTGTCCTTCTTAATCGACGGCTCAGCCTCTACTTCGAGAATTTGACCTTTCAACCAAATCAACGGTTATGTGACCCCTTACTCGATTCAATGGTCAAGATCTCCTTCACTACTCTAGGCTTTGGTGATCTCAATTCTCAACCTTCATGCTCTTCCAGAACGATTTTAGCCGAAGTCCATATATTCCTGCCACGTGTCCTCCTCAAATCAACAGTCCTCGTTCACTTTGGGAATTCAGTATTTGGAAATTTCAAACCTTTATTCTTTGTGTTTTCCTGGAGTAGTTTCACCCATAGTTAACGATCTATTGACACGTACCCTCCTGCACGATCAACAATCATAAGTGACTTCATCCCTTCGGGAATTTAGGATGATCGATGCTTCCTTCTCCTCTAGAGTGGTCACCTGCTAAATAAGTCATAGATGGTGGAGACCGATTACTGTCAGTTAACACTTCCACTTACATTGTCCTTCCACTGTACTAGATAAATGGTTGAGAATGCATCTAAAGTGATATTCAGATCGGACGACTCATGTCCATTTTGGTACTTTGATACTTTAGGCATCTGCTGGTGGTGAAACTCCCGAAGTAAAACTCCTTGAGTGATGTAACTTGCTTACGTCACTTGATGACGTGGAATGAGCTGAGTTTCTGCCACGTGTCACTCATATTCATGATTTTCACGTACCTGAAATGTCGATTTCATCTTGACACTTGTCATTATCTGACTCTGCCACATGTCTTTGTTGACATGAGTGAGATGTGTAGGTAGTGTAGTGGAGTGTGACGTGTAGCGGGTAGTGGAGTGTGACGTCGGACCGCGAAGGTGGTCTGTATGAGTTGTTTGGTGGTTTACGTAGAGGGGGGGTTAGGTGGTAAGTGGTAATGAGTGAGGGGGGTCCGAGTTGATATGAAGGTGACATGTATGAGGGTCCCACATGGGAAATAACACTAACTCGGACCCCCCCCCACGGTTAAAGGAAGAAAGGTCAGGGGGGGCATCCGATATGCCCTATTGACCATAGATCTGAGTGCCCTATTATCAGCCATTGTGATTAGCATGCACTTCTTATAACTTATGCTGTCATTCCACTTTAGAATGATCTGATGGTTGAAATTTACTCTAGCTCTCTAGCTCTCCATCTCTCCAGACTTTGGGGATTTCAAATATCAAAATTTTATCCCCGTTTATCTTATCCTTCACTTAATTTGATATGAATGTCGTGAAGATTCTCGAAGAAGATCCACAATCAAGGATTTTGATCTGGATCACTTTTATATACAACACTTTCTCTTTTGAGATTTGATCTCTGCATACTATTCGCTTCTCCTCCCGAGCTTATGATTTTCCCGTTTTCCATCATCGTTGTTGTTCTTTCCATCAATGACAAGTACACGCTTCCTATAAAACATGCCAACAGAAATGACCACTTCTTCAACCATTGGTTGAATAGTATGTGAGACAAAAAGGTCAAGAGATTCATCACCCCCAAAAATAGGAGTGGTGTCGGTTGAATATTGCATCGATACGATCGTTGGTTGAATAGGATGCAAGAAAACATGGTCAAGAAACACATCACCCCCAAAAATAAGAGTGGTGTCATATGAATATTGTCTCAACACGACTATTGTATCAACCAAACAAGGATTAGAATGTTGAGAAACCAAATATGACTCAGAACCTGAAGGGCCCCCAGGAAAGGACCACGCTTCTTATACCACAACAGTAGCAGGGCATAAACGAGTAAGATGATCTCCTTTTCAAAGCCTACAAAGGAAATTGGGATTACATATTATATGTCAAGGCTTCTCAATCATATGAATTTCCCCAACATGAATTGCAGTGGCTAATGACATTCTCCCAGCATGACTTGTAGAGGCTAGTAGAAAATATCCAACATGACTTTTAGAGGTTAGTGATGAATGCCAAACATGACTAGTAGAGGTTGGTGATGAGCCTTCAACATGACTAGCAGAGGTTGATGATGAACCCCCAACATGAATAGCAGAGGTTGGTGATGAATCCCCAACATGAATAGTAGAGGTTGGTGATGTATGTGCAGTGTGACTGTTACGGTCCTAACCCGCACATAGGTAGAGCAATATATTTAGATGTAATAAAGGTCGATATTAATAAGGCCTTTCAAAAAAATAGAATAAGGCAGATGTAAGAAGACCTAATAGAATCTTCTGCCTCTAGAAGGATCTTCCTCTAGATTCTTCTCTTGATAGACATATTTAGTATAAATAAGGGTCGAGGATATGAAAACCCTAGCTTGGAGATTATTGTAACAGAGTGTTTCTCGATTGGAGGTTACCCCCTCGAAGAGGCCCGTGAACATTGCTTTCTTAATCAAAGTGTTATTTATGTTGTTGTTCTTATATCATTTATGTGTTATTGTGGAGATTATGTTGGTTATATTACTGTTATTCTGCCATTTCTAGCATTTTATTTCTGTTCTCCATACTTTTTATATCTGGTATATTACAAGTGGTATCAAATCACTTTCCTTGGCATAAATTGTGGGAATTTTTTTTCTTCAGGGTAGAGATGTATTCCAGTGTCTTTAAGCCACAGAGATCTATCGTTACGTGCATAAACCTGCATTTGAGGGATTCATACATGTAGGAAATACAAGTGGTTCTTAAGTGCACATTTGTTGGCCACCCTTGTAACCCCTTTTGGTACCCCTTTGAGTGGTAGATCATCAGACAACACTTGTGTATAGAATTGGCCTAGATTTCCTGAAGTCCTCTTTAGATAAACCGATCGACAGCCTGATTGTTATAGTGCCACCGAGAATAGAACTCGGGAAGACACTCTCTAGTACCTGGGTAGTTGGGTAGTATGGATAAGGGTACAATCTATCATCCTTAGTTAGTTCTCTGAGATATTGGGCCGAGTACTATTGTTGGACCCCGCACGTATATCAGAGAGTTGTAGCATAGGGAAAACCCTTGTCTGTAGAACCCTTGAATACCTAACCCTTGGGGGACAGAAACATAAACAAATTAAAACATACAAAATCTATTGTTGTGCAATTGTGTTCGGGTTTCCAAATCACTACACTTTTCTTACTGGTTAAGCATTTGGGGATTTCATCACTAACGTATTCTTCAAACCAGAGTATAACTCCGCAGGTGTAGAAAAAAAAAAAAAAGGTCTGGAGATTTTTTCACCATTATTTGAGACCTATTCCATTGGATCCATCTCTTCACCCTTATCATATTCATCCATATCATTTTTGTTGGAAGATTGGTTGTTTTCATTGATGTCAACCC
>ML787444.1:414968-427833 GCA_009831015.1 Picea engelmannii | reverse complement strand
TATTATGGTGTATTGGTGTAACTCTTATACCATTGTTCATTTCTCATTGGATATAATTGAATGGTTTAATTATAAGTTGAAAAAGGTTTTAAATTGTACTTGATACTAATTCACCCCCCTCTTAGTATCAACAATTTTTTCGCAAAACTTTTGACCCCGCCCGCCCCTTTTCAGTTCACCCATCCTCATGGCCCATACTCGTAGCCAAGACCTGGAAGCTCGCTTCAACACCTTGCAATTTGGTTTCCTCGAGACCCAAAAAGAAGTGAAACAACTTAGTTCCACTATTTCATCCATCGATACATCCATCAATACAACCATAAATACAACCATACAGTCCTCAATGGAGAAATTCAAACAAGAACTGACCACCCAATTTGAATCTGTCTTTGCATCACTCTGCACCAAACTGAAGATCCCTACATATGAACCTTTCTCTTATGCACCTCCAAAGACTAAAGGTGAACATTTCTCCCATTCCCATACCTTTCAGCACCATCACTTTCAACGTGACCTACAACTTCCTCCGGTGGATGTGACCAAATTTGATGGCTCGGACCCCACTGATTGGGTAACCCAAATGGAACATTATTTTTCTTTATACGACATTACAGATGACTTGGAAAAACTATGGTATGGTGTTCTCCATCTAGATCAATAACATTGGCAATGGTGGAAATGGAGAAAAACTTCTCGTCAAGGGTATATTGCTTGGACCCAATTTGTGACTGAGATTTATGAATGCTTTGACACTGACACCAACCATTTGGGTCGTTTGACAAAGTTGAAACAATCAGGAATAGTAGAAGACTTCATAGCTTCCTTTGAGCGCCTGGATTTTCAAATAGAAGGCATGACTGATGCTTTCTTTCGAGAGTGTTCTATTAGTGGCCTCAAGGATGAGATTCAGGCCCATGTCCTCATGGCTCAATCTTCGAGTTGGGTGGAGGCTACTAAAAAAGATAAAGAATCACAACAGGTTGTATCCTCTCAAAACCGTAAACCCTTCTTTATCCCTTTCTCTAAATCCGTAAATACCACTACTCCCTCCGCCCCATTAAATATCCAAAAATTGACAAGGGATGAAATGGTTGAATGCCAACTCAAAGGCCTTTGTTATAATTGTGATGACAAATATTTTCCGAGCCACAAGTGTAAGGAACAAAATATTTTTATGGCCATCTCTGAGGATATTTCAGAAGAGGATGTTGAAACTCCCCTTGTGTCTGAATCACCTAAAATCACTGACATAACCCCTCCCTCAGACCCAACCAAAGTGGAACCGATCATTTCCCTCAATGCTCTCACTAGCTTCTTCGCCCCCCAAACCCTCAAGTTAATCAGGTACATCAAGCATCGGAAGGTCATCATTCTAGTTGATAGTGGAAGCACCCATAATTTTATTCATCGCCGCATTTCCCAAGAAACTCATTGCTACATCCATGTCGTCAACAATTTCCAAATCATGATTGCCAATGGTGGTTCCATGAAATGTGGAGGGCGTTGTGAAAATGTGCGTCTCCAAATCAGTGACTACCACCTAAAATCCCATATGTTTTCCATAGACATGGGAAGTTGTGACATTGTGTTGGGTGTATACTGGCTAAGGGCTTTGGGTCCCATTCTCATGGATTTTAAGGAATTAACCATGAAATTTGACAAGGAAGGCCACCAATATAAATTCCAAGGCATCGTTGTTGGTTCACCTGAGGTCATTAGTTCCCATCACATGGAAAAGATGCTCAAAAAAGGTCATTCTGGTGTCATTGCCCAACTCCATGCCATACAAGCAACAGAGACACCCCCGGTGCTGCAAGACCTCCAAGCCCTCCTTTCTAAACATCAAATGGTATTTTCCACTCCCCAAGGACTCCCTCCTTCCCGTGGTGTTCATGATCATTCCATTCCCCTTGTACCCGGAAGCCTTCCTCCCAATATCCATCCGTATCGCCACCCCTTTTCACAAAAAAATGAAATTGAGAAAATGGTCCAAGAACTCCTTAATGTAGGCATTATCCTCCCAAGTATGAGCCCTTACTCTTCTCATGTAGTCATGGTCCTAAAGAAAGAAGGTTCTTGGAGAATATGTCCTGACTTCCGTGCCCTCAACAAACTAACCATTAAAGACAAAATTCCCATTCCTATCATTGATGACCTCCTGGATGAATTGAGTGGCTCCCAATTCTTTACTAAACTAGATCTTCACTCGAGCTATCACCAGATACATATGAAATAGGCAGACATTCCCAAGATGGCCTTTCAAAATCATGAGGACCACTATGAGTTTTTTTTCATGCTCTTTGGCTTGTGTAATGCCCCCTCCACCTTCCAAAGCCTCATGAATCATGTCTTATGTCCCTTTCTCCATCATTTTGTCTTAGGTTTCTTTGATTATATCCTCATCTATAGAAAAACCTAGAAACACCATCTTACTCATGTGGATTCAGTTCTCCATGTACTCTCTTAGCACCAACTTTTCCTGAAACAGTCTAAATGTTCTTTTGGTGCCTCAAAAGTAGAATACTTGGGTCATCTGGTTGGTAAGGATGGCATCAAGGTGGATCTGAAAAAGATTGAAGATATGCAAGACTGGCCGCACCCAAAGAATCTCAAAAGCTTGCGTGGATTTCTGGGCTTAACAGGGTATTATCGCAAGTTTGTTAAGAATTATGGAAAGATTGCAACACCTCTCACTGCTCTCCTAAAAAATAACTCTTTCACTTGGACTCCAACTGCTGCTCAAGCTTTCCAAACCTTGAAGATGGCCATGTGCACCACTCCAGTTCTGGCCCTTCCTAATTTGACAAAGACCTTTGTGTTGGAATGTGATGCCTCAAGGAAAGGAATTGGTGTTGTCCTTATGCAAGAGGGTCGACCTTTGGCCTTCACCAGCAAGAAACTATCTGAAAGGAATCTGGGAAAACCCATATATGAAAAGGAAATGTTGGCTATTCTACATGTCGTTGATCTGTGGCACCCTTATCTCTTGGGGAAATGTTTCCAAATTAAGAGAGACCATCAAAGGCTCAAGTACTTTCTGGAACAATGCATTTCCTCCCTAGAGCAATAAAAATGGGTGACTGAGCTTTTTTCATATGATTATGAGATCATTTACAAGAAAGGAAAAGACAATGTGGTGGCAGATGCACTTTCCCGAAAATATGAAGAAGAAGGATCCCTTTTTTCTCTTTCCTTCATTGTACCATATTGGCTCCAAGTTGTTCGCTAGGAGTGGCTACAAGATCCCAAAATTTTGCATTTGATCCAGCAATTGCAAACCAATGCTCCATCTCCCCCAGGCTACTCTTGGCTCCAGGATGAGCTTCGATGCAAAGGCTATTTGTATTTAAGTAAACAATCAAATCTTAAATCCACGGTACTTTCTGAGCTTCATGCTACACCCACAATGGGGCACTCCAGGTTCACCAAAACCTATGACAGGATCAAACGTTCTTTTTTCTGGGATGGTATGAAATAGGACATTTGTAATTTTGTCATTGAATGTGATGGGTGTCAACGCAACAAGGGAGAAACAGTCAAATCTCTAGGAGCACTGCAACCACTTCTAATTCCACCTGCTATTTGGAAGGATATCTCTATGGACTTTATTACCGGCTTACCCAAATTGGGAAATAAATCAGTCATAATGGTGGTTGTGGATTGCCTTTCCAAGTATCCTCATTTATGAACTCTTCAACACCCATTTACTGCATCCACGGTGGCTCAAATTTTCATGGACCAGATCTTCAAGCTTCATGGCATGCCGAACTCTATTGTTTTTTATCGTGACCCAACTTTCACAAGCAATTTTTGGCAAGAACTATTCAAGCTACAAGGCACCCAATTTCATGTCAACACAGCTTATCATCCCCAGACTGATGGTCAAATTGAAGTTGTCAACAAGTGTTTGGAAACATATCTGAGGTGTTTTTCCTCTGAAAAGAAAAATCAGTGGGCTCAATGGTTACCCCTAGCTGAATGGTGGTACAACACTTCCTACCATACAGCTACACGCATGACTCCTTTTGAAGCAGTATATGGACATAATCCACCTTCAGTTCTCTCATACTTACTAGGTACCTCGAAGGTCCAGGCGGTTGACCAAACACTTACAGTTCGAGAGGATATTCTCCATACCCTCAAAGAGAACTTGGTCATGGCACATAATCGCATGAAGCAACAAGTAGATCAAGGTTTCTCTAAACGTCAATTTGCATAAGTGGATCAGATGTTTCTGCAACTGCAACCATACATGCAAAATTCCCTCAAGGTCGAGCATTGTCAGAAGATAGCGCCCAAATTTTATGGTCCTTATACAGTTCTCAAGCGTGTGGGACAAGTCACCTATCAGTTATCTCTACCCAGTCATTCGAAGCTACATCCTGTTTTTCATGTTTCATGCTTAAAGAAGGTGATTGGAACTAGGTGCCAAATTCAAACCAACCTTCCCAAGTTAATTGAAGAAGGATCCATTTGGCTATAGCCAGAAGAAGTTTTGGACCAGCGTGAGCATCGCCTGCGTCAGAGAACCATTAAGGATGTGCTAGTCCAGTGGAAAGATACAACTCCAGTAGATGCCACTTGGGAACCAACTACCATTATGTAGAAGTTTCCACATCTCAAGCCTTGAGGTCAAGGTTGTTTTTAAGGGGGTGGACATGTTAGGGTCCTAACCCACACATAGGTAGAGCAATATATTTGGATGTAATAAAGGTCAATATTAATAAGGCCTTTCAATAAAATAGAATAAGGTGGATGTAATAAGACCTAATAGAAGCTTCTGCTTCTAGAAGGATCTTCCTCTAGATGCTTCTCTTGATAGATATATTTAGTATAAATAAGGTTCGAGGGTATGAAAACCCTAGCTTGGAGATTATTCTAATAGAGCATTTCTCGACTGGAGGTTTCCCCCTCGAAGAGGCCCATGAACATTTCTTTCTGAATCAAAGTGTTATTTTTGTTGTTGTTCTTATATCATTTATGTGTTATTGTGGAGATTATGCTAGTTATATTACTGTTATTCTACCATTTCTAGAATTTTATTTATGTTCTAAATACTTTTATATCTGGTATATTACAGTGATTAGTAGTCACTAGATTTGTTCCCCAAGCATGGCTTGCAGCGGCTGGTTTTTGGTCTTCAACATGACTTGCAGAGGTTGTCAACCAATCTACAACATGACTAGCAGAGGTTGGTGATATAATGCTAGTATGACTTGCAGTGACTGGACTGGTGGCAGTGGTTGGTTGTGGCATTTAGGACCAAGGTTCCAAGAAAGACTGGTTTTGAGAAATTGCAGGTGAGGAAGGGTTTTGGTATACACCATGGCCTTGTCCGGTAGGAAAGTATCCTACTCCAAACGGATTCATAAAGGGTTGCAAAGGCATCATCACCGAAGAAGACATTTGCGAAGAGAAAGTGTCATGACAAGGGTTACTCAAGTGAGGATAAATATTGCTCCCATACGAAAGGACTCCGTGAAGTGGTTTTCCCGTACCATAAAACCGATTCCCTCTAGATGAAATACTAGAGGATAGATGGAGGTCCTCCATGTAAAAAGCATTCATAGGAATCGACATAATGAAAGAAGTATAGATGGACGCGATGTAATAAGTAGAATGACCGCCCATTTGAGCACTTTCTCTTGGAAAAGTGAAGCTAGGATTGGATCCATAGGAAGGAATATTCCAACCTTCCATCATGAGATTCAGTTGAGGGATATGAATCCCATCAAATGAAAATGTAGAAAAAGGAGGCATCATGTCGAGGGGTCCAAAACTAGGATTCATATAAGAAGGTGAGGAAGAGGGTGGAAAGTGTGAAGACATGTTTGGAATACCAAGAGAAATATGATTAGAGACCCAAGGTGTTGACTGAGTATGATGGTTCTACATACCACTAGGAAACACAAATGGATTTGTCCCCATAAAATGAGAAAATACCATGGGGTGGGTAGCGCTAGTTGAGGGAGTCAAGGGAACTCCATTGTCTATCATAATGAAAACTCACGACGCAATACAAAAATTCTTGGGCCAGCTAACAGTTAGAGGGAACACTAAAAAATAAAAATAAAAGGCCAATATGCACACAAACAGGATAAAGAGGTTTAAAGGGGCCTCCCTACCTAATGTAGGTATGCCTCACCCAAGAGGGGCCCGAGACTCTCGGAAAAAGATCGGAGGTATCTGAATCAATTATAAGGGCCCTCGTGGGCTTAACAACCATTTGGTTAGATCCCCCTAGAGAGGTAATCCTCCACAAAGGATGTGTGTTGTCCGACCCTTATCTGACCCAGGGTACCTGTAGAATAACCCCTGCAAATAACATATGTGGCTACCTATGTCAAGCAACTAAGTCACCATGATATAACTGATGTACATGCGAACAGTCATAAGTCAGGTCTACCATATTGGCAGTGTAACAAAGCCTGAAATATTGAAAGCACCGCCTCTCACAAATTTAAAGGTACTATCAAGACCCCCATATATGAATAGATCCCCAAAATATCTCTAACACTAAGAAGGTATTGGGGGGATATCCCCTCAACCAATTTCACACGACCTCGTGCTTAACTCTGTTGTGAGCATAGCCTCCTAACGTCACCAACTATACAATGGATTTCACCACTCCCTTAGTCAGACACATATGTTGAGTTTAATAGACTTGGAGAATTTTACTCACAAAATCTTATTCCAAGGCTCTAAATCTTAAGCTAGTTTGTGCACCCTGAAAAATAAAATTGTTTTTAATCAATTTTAAATTTATCAGTGTTACTTTTAGTGGCTTTTCTTACTCAAAATTTGTGATTTTGAAATTGATGATGTTACAACTCAGAAGTAAAATAATTGAATATGAATAAAATGCAAAGTCCTAACTTCAATTCCCAATAAATGATAAGATTTTCAAAATGCAACTTTCAATTCAATTATGCAATTTCAAATAATATGCAATATTTCCATACATGTACTATGATCAATGACAATAACCCAAAATATCAAATGCCAACAATGCAAAATGTATTTTTTCTATATTTTCAATATAAAAGAATGAAAATGCAAGGACTGAACAATAGCTTGATATAAAGACCCTACTGTATGTAAACAGAGACAAACAGAGTATAATATCAAGAAGCAAACACCCAACTCAGGATGCAAGGACAACTAATGAAAAGGATGATGAGAAAGAAAAAACCGCCTGAAAATTCAACCAAAGAAAGGTTTCCTATCACTTTGCAGGAACTTAATAGTCATGAAAGAGACCTAAGAAGACTCAACAACCATCAAAACTTGCCCAAAAAACATCCAACTCAAAAACCAAGAAAACAAGGATGATGTACATGACTTTTCAGGAGAAAACCACATATATACGCTTCCTACATAACGAAAACTCTCATATGCATGCAACTGTCAGGGAAAAATATACGTATATGTGTTGAAACACTATCAAGTTAATGATAAGGCCAATAAACTCAAACTCAAAATGAACAGAGGCTTTCAAGAAATCAGACAAAAAGAAATGCAAGATAAATGAGAGTAATCAAAGGAGAAAAACACTCCAAACCCCAAAAAGAAGATTCACTCCCCAATATGGTCACCAATTTTGTTATGAGGAAAATCACTCTATGGCATGGGGTAAACCAAAACAAAAATAAATGAATGTATAAATCAAATGCAATCTCAAGTATAATATATAAACAAATATTCTAACAAGACAAGATAAATATCCTACCTCATCCAAGTGTTCGATGAATTCCATCGTTGAGCACCTGACTTAAAGAAATATACCTGCAACTTGTCCTCAACAACCATGATACACAAGCATATGGTGATAATATATATAGTTAGCACATACAATAGCATAATCAATCAATATTCATAACAAATACACCCATGGAATAACAATTCAAATATTTGCAAGACATTAATTGGATGAGAAAATAGTATTTCTATTAAAATGTAATCAACAGAAGTGTATGAATGACAAACTTCCATGTCATTACGTTCAAAACCGAGAAACTAAGTCCCTTATAGCTAGGCCTCCACCACTTCAATCCTCCACCAAAGGCAATCTTATATACGAGAGAAAATTAGGTTCTCCATAAAATAGGGAAGATCTTGGGGGCTAAACAATGTGTTCAGACTTAAAAGGACAAAGGGATGCAAACTCAATATGAAGTGAATAATTTCTCTAGAGTAAATTTTCTCTCAAAGTTTAATTCTTCTCTTTCTTTTTACATCTTGTATATGGCCCATTTATACCCTTCAAATGAATCTGAAGGGACAATTTGAAACATTTCCAGTATATGGAAGGTCAAGGATCGTGGATCTCGTGAAGTGACATGGAAACCTGACACCATTTTTTAATTTTGGGCACAAAACCAGATGTATGCGAGATGTAATCGTGCAACCTATGTATACCTATGTTTTATAGTTGTTAGGGCACATATATGTGGAAAAATACAGTTTTTAGCTCTGGGAACTACAAAAGGGGACTTCAAGTCTGCATAGGGAAATACAAAATGGATTATGAGAATGTTTGCATAGGGTGGGGAAAATATTTATATAACAAAGAGTAAATGCAAGTGAGACACTCATAGATGGATAATACTTGTAGTGTCATTTTTGATGATATGTGGAACTCCATGTAGTTCCTCACAGTTAGGGAGATATGAATTTGTGAAGTTGTAAGCCCCAAAGAAGTGGTCAAGAAACCCCTAGTTGGTTACAAGTCCTTAATGAAAGGGTAAAGTTTTTGTAACAAGAAAACCATAGAAGCCCTAAATTAAGGAGAGAAGTTACCTAACACATGTATAAATGAACCTCAAGGAGTCATTCACAAGTACACTCACACACTTATTCATTGATTATATTTCTTGTGATCTAGTAATCTTCTTGCTAAGGTTGTAGCATCATTTTATGAGGTAGAAAAGGAAGGTCGAAGGAGTGAGTTTCAGACTTGCAACCAAACCTAGTTTTTGAGGTGTACATGGGTTGCAGGTGAGAAAGGGAGTGTATGTATTTGGGCTATAGTGGATAAAAGTGTGTATATATCTAGGCAGTAGAAGAGAAAGTCACATACCTGTAAAAAGGCTCATGAATGATTGAGTAAATGTTGGTACCAGGTCCTTGAATTCTGAAGGAAGGTTACAAGTCAGCATCTCAGAGGTCCAGATCAGCTACAAAGGTATTGGTATTATTGTATACTTGTTTTGATGGTTACACTTGGTCATGATATGGTGTATTCTTGAGGCATACTTGGTATGGTTGGTTTGGTATCTGAATATGGTATATCTTAGTTGCTTGGCTGAGTGAGGAGAACTATGCTATCTAGTTCATCATGTGGCATGGTTATTATAGTTGATTGTATATGGTTGAGGTATATTCATGTTGTATTGTGGAATATGCATGAGGGGAATGCATTAGTTCTTTGAGATTCTTCATTGATGATAGGATACATATATGCATATGGTTGATGATATGGTATATGATTCAGGTTACCCATGGTTGATGCTCTATTTCATGATTCACTATTCTTGATTGATGTATATTTGGTTCATGATTGATGCATGAGATAGTATGTATGTTGGTATAGAGTTGATGCATGGTATGGTACAAGTGTTAGCTGGTTGATGAGAAGATATAGGTTGATGAGACAATGGAAGTGACAGAGTGATAGTGACAAAGAAAGAGTAACAGAGACAATGGTAGTGATAGTGGAAGATTTTTCAATAGCGACAATTGGTCTACAACTATATTTTAGGGTGGCAGGATGGTGCAAGGATAGGTGTTTGTATCCACCTTCCAGTTGGATCTGGGGAACTCAGGGGGTTGTAGCCTCCTTCTGGTTGGAGCCATAGAATTCAGGGACTTGTAGCTTCCTTCATGTTAGATCCTAAGAATAGGGGGTTGGAGCATCCTTTCAGTTGTAGCTGGATAATCAAGAAGTTGGTGCTTCCAATGAATGTATTCTTTTGATATATAAGAAAATCATTCCATATTTTTCTCCCATTTGGGTTTCCACATAAATTTTGGTGTAATGTGTATCTATTGTGATGTGATGATGTTTATGATTATACTATTGATGATATATTGAATGCTAATGATAAACTGTTGAATATTGTTGAAGAATATATTGTGATTAAAAGTACTAAAATTCCTCATTATTGATTCACCCCCTCTCAATAATCCAACAATTGGTATCAGAGCAGGTCCTTCAGAAAGTAGTCTATCCATTGAAAGGATATCATGGACTATTCTAGGATTGGGGTACCATAGTTTGACGGTCAGGACTATGACTTCTGGAGAAGATGAATGAAAACATATGTACATCCAGAGGGATTCGATGTTTTGTGAGAAGTAGTAGATGGATACAAAGCACCAACCAGTCCCCCGACAGATAAGGATGGAAATAAACTCAAAGACAATGATTCTAGAGATAAAAATGTTATCCTGAATGGTTTGACTAAATTAGTATAGACCAACGTTGTGCACTGTGAATCCACAAAATAAATCTAGGAAAAACTGAAGAATATGTACGAAGGAGATGTCAGAGTTAAAAGAGTCAAACTTCAAACATTTAGAGCCAATTTCAAACAATTGAAGATGAAGGAAGATGAAAACATTGTCTCCTACTTTCTACGAGTTGATGAGACAGTCAATGCCATCAAAATTTTGGGAGAATAAATGAAGGAAGCAATCATTGTTCAAAAGGTGTTGAGGTCTCTACCAATGAGATATCATCTTAATATTTCAACCCTAGAAGAAAGAGTAGATCTAGACACCTTGAGCATGGATGAGCTGCATGGAATACTCACAACTTATGCGATGAGGACATATCAAGACAATCCAGTCACGAAGGAAGAAGAATTCAAGGAATCCAAGAAGATAAATAAGAAATATAAATAGAAGGTGAAGTCATATTGTAGCTACAATGATGATTCAGAGGAAGATGAAGAGGTGTCTAAATTCGTCAGAAGGATGAAAAATGGAACCGACAAATACAAAGGTATGCTTCCATTGATTTGTTTTAATTGTGATGGTTTTGATCATTTTTCTAATAAATATCCTTATAAGAAAAAGAAAATGAATGAAGAAGATGATGATCCTAAAAGGAAAAAGCAAATACAAAAGGGTAGAAGAAACAAAAAGAAGTTTTTCAAGAAAATCTTTTGCACCAAGGAATATATTTCCTCATCAAATGATGATGATGAAGCCAACGATAGTGACATAAAAAGAGTATTATTCATGGAAGTAGAAGACTTCGATGAAGAAGTCTCTGAAGAAGAATATGAAGAGGCAGAATTCGATTACATAGAATAATTGATGAGTACCATAGAATTTATTAAAATGGAAAAGAAGACAAACAAGTCACTCTAGGTAGAACTAAAGAAGAGAGAAGAATCTCAAAACTTCAACCCCAAAGAGGTCAATAAGATGATCATGAAACTAAAAATATAGGTAGAAGAAGGAAAGAAAATTGAATAAGCACTCAGAGGGTAGTTAAATGAAAAGGACAAGATCATTGAAGGGTTAGAAGCAAAGATAGTCACTCTAATAAAATATCTTCAGAAGAAGGAAATGAAAAAAAACAACACCAGGATATTGGATAATATCACTAAACAGTCAAATACCTTACTATGATTGATCTGGAATAGGATACAATCAGACATAGATAGAAAAAAGATTCAAGCTCCAGAACAACATAACAAGAAGCAGTACCAAGAAACTATGAAAAAATCATCAGAGGTCCCTCTAAGAAAGAAGAAGACGGGAAGACTCAAGAGGAGTATTATAGAGACACTACGCCACTTAGAAGATTTAGAAACAGTATCAGACGCAGTCGGATATAGAAATATCTCAAGATGAAGAAGGGTTCTGAAGAGAAACACCATTCAAAAGATATTTCACTCCCAGGTATCAAACTATTTTTCTTGGTTCATGTTATTCATGTAATAATTTTGGGCATAAAGGAGTAAATTGTAGAGCCAATAAAAATAATAGAAACAATGATGAATGTTATACAAGAAATAGTTATCTAAGAGGATCTCATGAAGCACATAATAGAAACTACAATAGTTTGGGATCATTAACTGATGATATGGAATGTTACAAGTGCAACAAATTTGGACATGTGACTAAATATTGTAGACTCACTATTCCTCCAAGGGAACAAAAGAAAAATATCAATAGCCATAAGCAGGAACCACAAAGGATATGGATAAGGAAGAAAAACCAATTAAACACTGAAGAATGTAACCTAGATATACAAGTTCAATACAAGAAACATGGATGGTATGTTGAAAGTGGATGCTCAAAGCATATGACAGGTGATAAAGACAAATTTATGACATTGAAGAAGGAAAGAGATGGATCATTTTCATTTGGAAAAGAAAACTCAGCTAGAAATATTGGAAAGGGCACGATCAACATCAGAAGTAAGGATGCCACAACAGAAATTTTTTTATTGGTCGAAGATATGAAACACAACCTGCTAACTGTAATTCAAATGTTTGATCAAGGACACAGACTTGTGTTTGACTTAGAGAAGTGCAATATAAGAAAAGAAGGATCATGCAAGTTGGTGGCTATAGATGTAAGAACTCCAAGCAATATATATGTTCTAAATGAAATAGGAAAGGAAAGATGTTTCTTAGGAAAGGATGATGAAAGTTGGATCTAGCACAGAATAATGGGTCACATAAATTTTGATAATCTTGTCAAAGTCAATGTTAAGCCCTAATATTGGCTCATTACCCCTTAATTGGGGCATATTAGATTAGTAATGCTATTTTATTTATGTCGGCTTTAGGCCATTAGTTGTAATTTAGATTAGTAATGTTATTTTAATTATGTCGGCTTTAGGCCA
>ML787444.1:391612-409162 GCA_009831015.1 Picea engelmannii | reverse complement strand
TATATACCAAGGAGACATTTTCATTTTGAATCATCTGGTACTTGAACATTTAAGTGGGGTAAAAGGAGGTTGCCCCCTCGAAGAGGCTTATTATCTGAAATTATCTCTTTTTCAAGGCGTTGAGTACTTTTCCTGAGGTTTTTGTATGCTATATTGATGTTTGGTTCTTAACGGTCAACAAAAAGGAAGCAATAAGAGAAATGCATGAGATCTCGAAGCCAACAAATATTCTATGCAAACATTATATACAAGGAAAACAGACCAAGACAAGGTTCAATTCAAAAGAGTATTCCACAACAAAACCATTAGATATTATACATATTTATTTAGTTGGACCAACAAGAATGAAGTGATTGAAAGGTGAATAGTACTCCATGCTACTAGTTGATGACTACCCAAGAATGACTGCAGTTTTCTTTCTAAATAAGAAGTCATAGGCATTCGAAAGCTTCAAGACATACAAAGAGATGGTTGAAACTGAGACATAGTTGAAAATCAAGTGTTTAAGACTATACAATGGAGGAGAATTTACATCAAATGAATTTATGGACTTATGTAGTGAGCATGGCATAAAAAGGTAGTTCTCCATAGCTTGAACACCTCAACAAAATGGAGTTGTTGAAAGAAATAACATGACAGTATAGGAAATGGCCAGAACTATGTTAATAGATTCCAAGTTGACGGATGTCTTTTTGGTAGAGGAAGTGCATACAAGAATCCATATTCAGAATAGAGAAATGCTCAGAAATAATAGTGACAAGACCCCCTACGAGCTATGGAAAGGAAGACCAACAAATCTCAATCACTTCAAAGTCTTTGGAAGAAATTGCTACATCAAAAGAGAACATGGAAGAATTTGAAAGTTTGATTCATGAGTTGACAAGGGAATACTAGTTGGGTACTCAAGCAAAAGGAAAGCATTCAAATGCTTCAATCTCATGCTCAAAAAAATAGTGGAAAGAATCAATGTGACAATTGATGAAATAGATGGACACAGGATAAAAGATGAAAGAAAAAATCCAGTGAAACAGGTTCATGAAGAAGAAGTAAAGGAAGAAGAATCAAATGAGGAAGATAAATAAGAGAAGACAAAAGCAGAGTAGGAACAAAAATATATTCATATACCTCCAAAGAAACCTAGAAAACAAGTGCAGAAGAATCATCTGTTAGATCATATTATTGGAAATAAATATGCAGGAGTTAAAACCAGAAGAAGCATATGTTCACCAGAATAGAAACATCTATCACTATTGTCTATATTTGAGCCTAGCAATTTTGAAGAAGACAACAAATATGAACACCGGGTCAAATCCATGGATGAAGAGTTAGACAAGATAGATAATAATGACACATGGGAACTGGTTCCAAGACCAAAGAACAAGAAAGTCATTGATACAATGTGGGTATTCAGAAACAAGTTAAAAGAGGATGGACATGTTACCATAAACAAAGAAAGACTGGTATGCAAGGGATACTCTCAAGTTGAAGGTATATATTTTGAAGAGACGTTTTCCCCAATTTCCAGGATGGAAACAATTAGATTGATTCTATCTTATGCATGTTCAAAGAACATCAAGGTGTACTAGATGGATGTTGATTCAACGTTCCTGAATGGAAACTTATAAGAAGAAGTGTACATTGAATATCCATTAGGATTTCTTCTATCAGGAAAGGAAGGATATGTCTGGAAGTTCAAGAAGGAATTGTATGGACTTAAGCAGGCTCCTAGAGCATGGTACTATAGAATGGATAAGTATCTATAGCAGCAAGGATTCAGGAAGGGAAATGAAGAAAAAAATATCTACATAAAGGTGGATTGAGACAATATATTGATCATTGAAGTATATGTAGATGATATTATCTTCGGAAGTGATGATGAGAGGATGAGTCAGAATTTTTCCAAAGACATGCAACATGAATTTGAGATGTATTTTCTTGGTGAGTTGACCTTCTTCTTGGAATAACAGATATGTCAAAGAAACAAAGGCATCTTCATCTATCAGAAAAAGTATATCAGAGAAATGTTGAAAATGTTTGGAATGATAGATTGCAAACTAGTCAATACTCCTAAGCAGACAAGTTGTAAGTTAAGTAAGGATAATGATTCCAAATATGTAGATCGTAGAAAATACAGATCGATGATTGGAATCTTACTTTATGTGACAACTTCTAGACCGAATGTGATGCAGACAGTTGGACAGGTTGCAAGATTTCAGGAAGCACCAAAGGAATCATGTGTTTTGGTAGTAAAGAGGATATTCAGATATATCAAAGTGATATAACCCTAATTTTCTCCACATCTGCATACCTGGCATTTGGCCCTCTTACTTGAAAAATTTTCCAAGCTATCATTGAGTTACTCTTCTTAAAAACTCATTTTTTGAAGATGTATGTTCCCTGCACCAATACTGCCCACGTACATATGTGTGTTGCACCACTACAACCCATGTGTGTATGCTATATGCACCACTACATCCCGCATATAGTTGTAAAAGTTGCAAAAATTAAAAATTTGCAAGGAATTCGTTGAAATTACATGTTATTGGGTAGTTTCCCAACTAATCCACTGCCTATATCCCTTCACCCAACCAAATAACCATCATTTTCCCATATAAAAGGATGTGTTGGGGTATCGTTCCACATATAAGCATAAGAATATTGAAACTCTACCTATTTCACATCCCCTCCTTGCCCCAAGCATTTGCAGTCTTGTTGTGAGAATTGCCTCAACTTTCCTCATTTTCCCCTTTTTCCTCCATAAGAACCCTTTAAATTTCCCAATAAGAATTTTGAGAGGAGAAAGATAAGTGGAGGTGCACTTGGAGCTTGGTGAAGAGGAGCCCGGACTAGGTTCGAGGAGCAATAGACGACTTTGGTTGTAATTAATCATTGTATTATCAATAAAAGAAGTACTTTTCCTATCCCAAAACATTGTGTCAAATGTTTGCATTTGTTTTATGTTTTTATTCTAACATATAACCTTTATTTATGTATGAAATGTATGCTTGTATTTCTTTTTTTATCTATATTTGAATGCAGGCTCACCTTGGGAGGAGGTGTTGGCACAGGGGCAGACCCAGGGTTCAACGCTCAAGAGCACACCAACAAAACCCTAACTACCAGCCCTTTCGGCAACACCTGTGAAGCAAATGAAGTCTCACCTGAGGTAGAGGCAGGGGTGGTTGTAGGACTCAAGTGTTTGCAACCTTAGCTAGGACACAAATCTGTGATTATATCGCTTACAGAGTACTTAGCATAGATCATTCATCAATATTCAACCCTTATTATACTTCGCAGATAACACAGAGCATCGCAACATTCACTTAGATCTAAGGTATTTTAGCACTTAGCAACAATACAACAGATTAGATCCAGTAGATCAGCACTAAGCATATTCATACATGTCAAATCTAACATTCACACACCTCTAATAAGCACAAAGCATAAGTAGATCTATTTAAATATATCAAAGCACTTAGCAAAAGAAGGGATAAACACATCAAGTCGAAACACACATCATAACACACAAATTTACATGGTTCACCCCCACCCTGGGGCTACATCCACCAACTCTTCTTCTTTATTAGCGTCTTCAATTGGTTACAACACAGAGCCACAAAAACCTTCTTCGCATAGGACAGAAGATCTGTGCAACTCACTAGATCCTTGTTCCTTGCACTACAACACAAATCCTTCCACAACACCTGACAATGACTTTCACTTAGCTCTGCAAGCTTCTTATAGTCATGCACCGAGCTCTTACAAAATATATTAGCACTTATCTTACATCACATACATCCCTGTATCTTATGATAGATGCCTATATATCTATTTATACATTACAAAAGTGGGCCTAAACATGGGTAAACCCACGGGCCGACATCCCTTTCCCATTACATATTCCCAAAAAAACAAAAGGGACCCAAAAGTGGGTCGAGATTCCGCAATCTCCGCTTTGTCTAGCGCTCTATCTTCGACAGGCTGTCGAAGTCCCAAAAATGGTCAAACATGACCAAGTATCTCCCAAAACTTGGTCAACGGCCAACAGGCCCCCAACACTCACATATGACTCGTCCCGAGTCACTATGGTTTGATCAATTCTACCTCGAATGCCTCGAGCTTGGTTCAAGCTGCTTTGACATGCTATTGTGCTATGACCTCTTGTTCGAAAAAATCTTGGATGAGTGCATCATTGACGGGTCCATCTAGGATTTGTTCTTCTGTACTCATAACCTATTCTAGCTCTGCTCCTCGACTATCAACCTCTGTGAACAACTAACATGCCTTATCTTGCACCGATTGAATTCATTGAGTCACTTCCATCACTTTGCTCTGGATCATATGGATTTGTTTCTGGGTCATGCACTACTCATGAGATCTCTTCATTCTTTCTACGGGTGATAGGGCCTTCAACTGCGTCTGTATATTTTCAGCTTCATACTTCACCTCCTGGAGATGCGACTCCAATTTATATAACTCTGGGTTTTCGGTGAGGTTCTCATATGTCTGGGTGATGTGGCTACTTAGTTTCTTACACTCCAAGTCAAGAGATATCATTCTGTCAACTGTGTTGTGGGCAGTTATTTCTCTTTGGTCTTTGATCTCCTGCAGGGTCTCAGGTACTATGCGAAGCTCTAGATCTGCAATGCACTGCTAGATCTTTTGAATTACTCCTTCCAGTTGTTCCACCGGTTGTGGAACCCATTCTTTTGTCTGTACGTCAACGATGGTCATAGAGGGAAGTGCTTTACTGACCAGTTCCTTTATTTTGAGTTTCTTTGAGAGCAATTGTTCCTTTCTTTGTTGTATTTCTTCTTTCTTTACATCCCATTTTTCTTGGAGAGAAATATTTTCTCGTTCTGACTTGTTGCGCTACTCCATAAGAACTCCCTGTAATTGTGTTAAATATTGAGTGGTTTGCGTTGTTTCTTCTTGATCCGTCGAAGGCAAGCTTCGACTGTATCAGCAATCTAGTGGAGTTGAGATGGCTCATCACCTGGTTCTAGTGTTCCTACTATCAGAGGTGTAGTGGAGGTTGCACAGATAGACTGCAGTGCCTGTTGCACCCCTTGGAGTTCAATCTCAATACGATTATACATTTTCTCCTGCTTCACCTCCTATGTCTCTACTATCTCCATCACAGCATCATTTAGGGCTGCAACGATGAAATTGAAGTCATCTAGGGCCAGTGTGGTCTGTAGCTTAGTCACGGGAGCTTTGGACTTCTTTCGGGAAGAAGGTTTCTGAGGTGAAACCTTCCTCTTCTTCAAAATATCTTCTTTGTCTCAGTGCTTCTGATCTACTTCTTATAACTCTTCACCATCACCCTCTTTATCTAGCATGATGGAAGAAGTCTTCACCGAGGCACTACTTAAGTCTTTCACTTTGTTGATCTTTTGTCGCAAGCTAGGTTTAGGTAGATCCTGTGTAGTTTCTAGATTGTCTACATCAGATATGTCCGCAGGGTCAGTTGGAACAAGGAGGTCCACCGACCATTCCTTTGTGATATCCTCCAAATATTCTTCATTTAATATATAATAGGACGATAACTGATGCTTGTTCTCGTCAGCGCGCACTGTGATGTAGAGAAAGTGTTTGTTTGTGCTGAACTTCATCAGGGGCCGAAACCTGTAGAGGGTGTTTGGAGTGATGCACGGTGTAGAATGGATAATTACTTTCAACTGATTATAGTAGGAATGAAACATGGCATTTGACTTCCATTGCTTATTCATATCGTTCGAGTACCACAAGGTACTGAAATTCATAGCCAATGGTTCAAATGGATTGATGTTCGGGAAGGTCACACCTTCCGACATCTACCATGCAATGAAAGCAATTAATATCAGGAGCCAACTAAAATGGAACTCATATCCTTGGTCTTGGGCTTCTCTACAGTCAAGCTCCAGTTGGTTTACAATGTACTATACCCAATGCATCTGTACACCCTCCGCGCACTTCCCTGTGAGGTCGACCATGAATCTAGTCACTTGGGTGGGCCAGTTCTTGTGAACTAATTTCCTAGCAATTAGTTGAAAGGATAGGCACACTGCACCATTCTAGATAGAGGCTACCTTGTAGCCTCACATTCCTTTCTCAACATCACCATATGTTTCTTTAATCTTCTGCGCTAATTCTCTATCTATGGTTTTGCCAGGATAAAATTCCTGTGGGTCAAGGTATTGCATACTCATCCCGGTGATCCGATGGATCAAGGTTGGAACCACTATGATACATCAGTTCAGCCATAAATATCTTCCATGGTAATAGGATAATATCAACTTAACACATGCGTTTACTTCTTGATGTCATCCAAAGTGTGGGATCTTCATAAAATTAAGTAGGGTAGATTACGCGAGGTTATGGGTCCAAGGCTAGGGGATAATATTTGAATTCTTGCCTTTCATATTGGTTAGATACTTATGTCAGGAGAGCATATTGTAATCTTTACGTTCTCCAAGGTTGAAGTCACTAAAATTCAGTGCAACTATCTTATCCTGGTCTTTGCGAACTGCGTGTATCCCTTTTGGGAGGTACGCAGTAACCAAGGCATAGTCAAAATTTCTAGGCACGCTATATATGTTCACTGTTCCGCTCAGAGGAGGTATATACACAGGTAAGATGCTTGGGATTAGTTTAGCATTCACAATATCGTCTATATGCTTTGTTCTCTTCTCTGTCGTGATTCTGGAAGTTCCTGCTCCGTGAGAAATCGATGGAGAATATTGGACTCCTCCTGTCAATGATGCTTGCACACCTTCATACATCCTTCTTTTTGACATGACTTTCTTGGTCCTATGATCAATGAGTACTTCCTTCGTAGATTCTTCAAGTGTGCTAAGCTCCTCAGAAATGCGTGCTTCAGGTTAATAATATCGGGTTTACGAAGTAAATTAGACACGACAATAAGATGGAAAGTAAGGGTGTAATGATCACTGGATAATCTTAACCAACGTTGTGAGCTCAAATTCTTGATTTGGAAAAAGTGTTCTTCGTGCATGGTGCGACGGGATAAATAGGAAACTCAACAATGGATTGCTTGCAACGAGTATGAGGCTTCATTAAATCTTGTTCTGTCCATTACAACATGGTCCATCAGTCAGGTGGAGAGCCATAAATGTTTTTTGATTCATTCAGAGCATCATTCGAACAGATATATCATCCCCAATGGATATATTTCTTCGCCACGATGAAGTGACCTATGTCGTTGTTCTGATATCTCAGCGAAGCTAAAATTATGCAAATTTTCCTTCTGTGAGGCTCCCTCTGGAACCTTCTATAATTTTTCAATCTTATCCCCCTTCCTACTTAGCCTCCTAGCCTTCTTTCCAGTGAGCTTCGTCTCAGTATTCTTCTTTCCATTCTGATTCTCATCTTCTTTAGATATAGTTACTACGCGTTGTTGAGAATCTTTTAGGGTTAACATCTCTTCCGCCTCTAGAGTAAATACTTTAGTCTTTTGAGGGTATTCTAGTGGTCTTGCAGCTTCGACATCGGAGTCTCTAGGGTCAAATAGCTTTGATTTGTTTTCTTGTTCTTTAATTAATTGAGTGATTCTTCTGGTCATGAAATATTTTAACTCTTTTTTTTCTTTTTCAAGGCTTCTTCTTCTTGTTTCCATCTGGTTTGATCTCTATCAATCCAAGGTTTCCCTAGTAACATGGTAAACGGGGTGTTGTTTTCAATACATTTGATAATCTCAAAATCTTCATTTGTCAAAGTTCCCTTGACAACCGTAGATATCTGAGAAATCCTCCCACATAAACTTACCAGCTTCCCTCTTAATATTCCTATTCCTCCTCATGAAGGGATCATAGTAGGCTTCCCTATAGCTTCCAAAGTTCTTTTTGGCATAATATTCACTTGTGTCTCTTCATCAAGAACACAGACAATGTCGAAGTCCCCTATTGTTGATTCAATGCATTCTTTTTCTTTAAAAATATCTGATAGTCTGACATGTTAGTGGTCATTCAGGGTCTCCTTCATTTGTATCAATACTTTCTCTGATTCTTGTTGGGGTTATGCCTTTTCTATATCTTCCTTAGGGATTTCTTGGTTCATATTCATTCCTTCAATATTAGCGATCATTCTCGAGAAATCCAACACTTCATGGTCCATAGCCTTACAACAAAGACAACTCGGTCATCTGCGAGGGAATTCCTTAGCAATATGTCCTAGTCTTCTGCAATTATAATAGAGGGTTAATCCTCTCTTTCTTCGAAATGATCCCCATCTTTTTTTGTACTGTGCACTAGGATCATAGGAGGTAACCTGAAACAAATTTTTTCTAGGATCCTGCATCCATTTGTTAGTCCAAACATTCTTTCTATGCATAGGTATAACATATCTTTCATTATTCTTATCAGATCTATTCATATCAAACCTTCTTTCATCTATTAACACCCTATATTTCAAACTAGGACAAAACCTATCAAATATACCTAGATCCATACTCTAGAAAAAAAAAATTCCACTTATCTTACTTTTACAGAGCACAAATCTTTCATATCTAATACTTATTTAGCTATTATTACCTTTAATAGAGCACAAAGTTTACAGATCTTACCTATTTCAATCAGAACTTCTCGCTTTTACCTTCCTTGGAGCACAAAGCTTTCAAATCCTGCTTCTTTTCTACATATCTGACCTTCTTTATTTAGCACAAAGATTTATAAATCAAGTAGGATATTGCACACTAGGGTACAACTCTAGATCTTCCACATTTTCAAGACAAATCTTCGCACAGAGCTTCTGCTTTCTTAGTTCCCAGCAATCACAGTTTCAGGTCCAGGCAACAGAACCATTTGTTGGCACAGGGGTAGACCCAGGGTTCAACGCTCAAGAGAACACCAAAAAATCCCTAACTACTGACCCTTTTGACAACACCTGTGAAGCAGATGAAGTCTCACCTAAGGTAGAGGCAGGGGTGGTTGTAAGACTCAAGTGTCTGCAACCTTAGCTGGGACAGAGATCTATGATTATATCGCTTATAGAGTACTTAGCATAGATCATTCGTCAATATTCAACCCTTATTATACTTCGCATATAGCACATAGCATCACAACATTCACTTATATATAAGGTATTTCAACACTTAGCAACAATAAAACATATCAGATCTGGTAGATCAGCACTAAGCATCTTCATACATGTCATATCTAACATTCACAGACCTCTAAGAAGCACAAAGCATAAGCAGATCTATTTAAATATATCAAAACACTTAGCAAAAGAAGGGATAAACACATCAAGTTGAAGCACAAAGCATAACACACATATTTACGTGGTTCACCCCCACCCTAGGGCTACGTCCACCAACTCTTCTTATTTATTAGCATCTTCAATCGGTTACAGCACAAAGCCACCAAAAACCTTCTTCGCATAGGATAGAAGATCTGTGCAGCTCACTAGATCCTTCTTCCTTGTGCTACAACACAAAGCATTCCACAACTCCTTACAATGACTTGCACTTAGCTTTGCAAGCCTCTTACAGTCATGCACAAAGCTCTTACAAAATCTATTAGCACTTAGCTTACATCACATACATCCCTATATCTTCCGACAGATGCCTAGATATCTATTTATACATTAGAAAAGTGGGCCTAAGCATGGGTAAAACCATAGGCCGACATCCATTTCCCATTACATATTCCCAAAAAAACAAAAAGGGACCCAAAAGTGGGTCGAGATTCCACAATCTCCGCTTCGTTTGGAGCTCTATCTTCGACAAGCTGTCGAAGTCCCAAAAATGGTCAAACATGACCAAGTATCTCCCAAAAATTGGTCAAGGGCCAATAGGAGGTTTGCAATCAGTGAAGCTATCAAGGTCAAGAGGATATACACCGGACACGAAGAAAAGGTATAGTTACCAGATCCATCTCATTTTACTTTTCTTTCATAAGTCTGGGGTATGTTTGGGGTAGTTAGAGAAGTAGGAGACTTTTAAACGGTTATTGATCTACCTACATTGTAAACCCTGGTGTAGCCATATGGGGATTTTTCCCACTAGCTGAACTAACAACCATACTAGGGAAGCCTCTAGGGTTTTAGGGGATTTTTTTGGGTGTTTGATTGGTTTTATTACTATTGGTCCTAAGGTATGCACATGACTACTAAAGGGAAAATCTAGGCCACCTATCAGTTTAGAATGATTGTTTCTTTTAACTTTTTGTTGGTTGGTTAGAGGGTTATTCTATCAAGACAAAATCAAGGTTGGGTTGGAAAGATGAAATGGATGAGGTCCTCCTTGGCTGGTGGTACACTAATGACAGACCAGTGAAATAATAGAAAAACAAAGGGAAACAAAAAACCACTTAGTGAATGATCTGCTGCAAGAGGTTCAATACTTAAAATATTATTTCAATACATTAAACATGTATCAAAAACATAGTTACTCCCACGGGTTGAAAATAAAACAAATATTCACCAAAGCATTAGTTGTTTTCCAGGTTGCATATTAGTGAAAAAAAGTTATATAATAGCTGAAAGGAAATGAAATGTACGTTGCACAAATCAAAAACTGTATTCCAGATAAGAATAAAAACACATAAAGATTTGAACGAAACATTTTCATCAAGAGTATGTTCACCAGGTAGAGAGATTTAATCCATGGATAGAACGGGTCCAACCAGTCTTATTTGTTTCTATTCTTTCCCAAAAAATACGACCCTCAAAACATTCAAAGACCCTCTATTTAACATAGTTGCATAGGTTATGGTCCTCAGGGGACTGAGACCTAATTTTAGGTAGTTGTTCATAAAAAAAATTATTAACTTGACTGAGACACTGGACTTAATCAACAAGAGTGTTTCTTATCACACACATAAGTCCACTCTTGTATCTAATCTAAGACTTTGCTGGAATAAATCAACTAAAAACTACTATTGTCTATGAGACATAATTGATGCATGCAATGGAGGAATGGAATTTGCATAAAATAGGCCACGGGGTGACATAACAGAGATTTGCATTGAGCGTTGGCATGCCTGTGAGTTGTTGGAGGCCACTGGAGACAACTGTATGTGAACGAGAAGACGTGGAGCAAGCATCTAATAGGAAGAAAGGACGCGTGCAGGTGGACATTGTGGATGTAGATGAAGTGGAGGGGAGTGGAGGTGACAGGTGTGAGTGGAGGTGAGATGGAGGTGATGTGATTGTGGAAGTTTTTGAGAGTGGTTTAGGTACACAACTCCTTTGTATCCGCAACCCCCCACAAGCTGCCACGTACCCTTCCAACAATACCATGGTTCCAATTGCAGGACAGCTCTAGAAAATTAATGTCCAGGCAATTTATGTCCCCACAATGAATTATGGTCGTCGATCTGATTGCAATCTATGATATGGGTGACATTTTCCTTCTACAAGTATCAACAATGTTGGTTGATTTGAGACATATGGTCCATATTCACTCTGAAAGTTCAGGCTTCAGGATTTTCAAATGTTTGTGCTTTGAAATCTCTCGGAGGAAAATTGCCAAAGTGGATGATCTACTTCCACATGTCCTTGCTGACGAATGGCCTAGATTCACTCTGGAAGTTCAGGATTTAGGAGTTTTGAATGTTTGTTCTTTGAAATATCTTAGAGGAAAATCGCCAAAGTGGATGATCTGCTTCCACATGTCCTTGTTGACGGATGGCCCATATTCACTCCAGAAGTTCGATCTTTGGGAGTCCCAAATGTTTGTGCTTTGAAATCTCCCAGAGGAAAATCGTCGAAGTGACATGGTGGCCTGAGTTCATATGATCTCATGGCTGCTAATGTGTCATGGAAAGAAGGGTGACACGTTTCACATGGAAATGGGAGAATGTCACAACCAAATGACTTGGAATGAGTTCAACGTGTCATGAATGACAAGTGTGCCACATGTCATGAATTATGAGTGTCACAGACTTCGAGACTTTGGTTCTTCAACACTTTGGCTTCTTCAGGTATTTGGGTCTTCAACACTTCGGAACTTCGGGACTTCGGGTCTTCGGGACTTTGGCACTTTCTGGATGTAAAGTATGAAAATATCCCGAAGGAAAATCTCCAAAGTGATTAGTCGTTTCTTATCACTAATTAACTCGATCTTAAGTCATGTTAAATACTTCGAGAGTTTAGGACTTCGGATAATTCTTGATGTTAAACTATGCGTGGTTCTGCACCCCCGAATGGATGAGTTTCATTGATATAATTTTCTTGGTAGATCTTAATCGTTGAAACTTACCCTATTCGTTTTGACAATCTAGGGCCGAAAATGATCATTCTGAATTGATGTTCTTATCTACGGGCATTTTTTGTGCATAAAAAAATTCTTGGTCAACATGTTGTGAGCTCAATCCACAGAAAACATGATGACAAATAATTCAAACCAAATACGACATATATTTCATCCTTCAAAAAAGATAGAAAATGACATGCACATAGACTTAAACAGGAAAGAAGCGAATAAGAACCAAGTCACTCAAAAAATGGGAAACTGAATTAACCAACCCGAAGAGGAAAAATTGATGAATGTATAGGGAAAAGAGAAAGGAGAGGCATGGATGCAGACCTAGGTTACAACAATTACCTTTTGAGTTCCTTGTTGAGTTTGTTGACTCTTTCAAGGGGTTTGTTCACCTGTTGGTGCGATACCAGTTCTCCCTGCCCTGTCAGTTTGTCTGTTTATTTATTTTTTTGAATGATTACAGAGGTGTACGTGACCTACTATGTGCCATCATGCGTACATACGTTCCCTTCTTTATAGACAACCCGCATACATACACAGGATGCTTAAGCATCAATAGCGTACCTATTTCAAGAAACTATTTTTTAAGAAGAGGCAGTCAACCTCTTCCTTGATTGAGGTTTTACTTCTCAGGGTTTCTTGTTTAAGTGCATTATCTCTAGTTTTTACATTCAAAGCCTGGGTTAGATGTCAGTTTTCTTATCTTTTTGAATATTTCTTGTGTTTACATCGAAAGGGTTTTTAGGTGAGTCTTTGAGTTGTTGATTAGCTTGTTTGGTGTCTTTAGTGACTCCCTGCGATCCGTAGTGGGCCAGAGGTTAGTTTCAGTCTTGTCTGGTGTTTCTTTTACTCCCTTTCATTTTCTTTAAAGAAAAAGAAAAATATTTATTTCAAGTTTTTCTTGTTTGAAGCATTTACAAAAAAAAGGGATTTTTCATTTCTTAGTTTGGTGAAGTAGTTAGGGTAGTTATTTTTGAAAGGAAAAAGAGTTCAATTTTTAATTTTTTTAACTGATTCCATAGAAATCAAGTAGCTCGTAGTCGAGTGAAATTTCATTTTAGTTAAAGATCTTGAAAATAGTTAGTTATGAAAAGTTGGTTAAAGAGATAGTTGCGAATATTTATTGTTAACTAGAAGTAATTTTGCTTTCAATTTCGTTTACTTCTCCTCTTTTTCATCTCTCATACACATCACTAGTTTCACTGCCATATCCTTGAGTTAAAACAAGCCATTTAAAAAGAACGTTAATTAAAAATTAATTAGACTTTTATGTTTGTAGGTTCAATCAACTAGTTTAGGCTAGAGCCTTGAATTAGGTTGGAGAGGAAACTCTTCAAGGCTTATAAACAAACATTGGAGTCAGATCTAGGGAGTGAAAAAGTCCAGTAAATGTGAAAGTTAACTGGGACCCCCCCTAACACAGGTTATAAACACGAAATTGTGTGAGGAAAGGTAGAAAAGATAACCCCTCCAAAGTCGGACCAAGCATAGTGGGGAATGCATAGTGGGGAATGCATAGAGAAAAGATTACTTTTGCACTCCTCAAAGTCGTTCCCCATGTAAAAGATTGGTGGGAAAATTTCTGTGAGAAAAAGGAAACAAAAGAACCCTAATTATTTATAGTAATGACCACCTGGTAATCCTTCAAGGATGTTATTGAGGAACAATACTACCCTATTGGAAGTTATGACGACTTGTATACCAAATGGACCACACTGTGGCAAGAAAGAGACCAAGCAGTGCCAAATTTCACAAATATCTTTCTTACCTTGCGCACCAAGGTGAGTATCAAATATTCAGAGAAACATATGGTGCTCAAGTATCATGGTGCCCTGCATAGATACATCTATACTGAAATGGAATTTCTGGACATCTCATCCTTGGGTGCGGCCTACCGATATGTCGTCAAAATCGAGCAGAAGCTTAAACAAAAGACATGACAATTTGGGCCTAGGAACCCCTCACAACAAAATCCAGGAAAGGACAACCCCAACCCACATAACAAAGGATAGATAAAAGATGGACAGTATCAGGACAACCAATCCAACCCACAATAAAAGAAGGACACCGGAAAGACAAAGAAAGATATCGGGAATTGGTACGACTTCCATAAGATCCCTTGGCATAACATTGTTGACTGTCGCTCAAAGAAATTGATGGTGGCTGAAGTGAAAGCCTATGAATCAGATGCAGGTTCAAAATCTGATTCAGAACCAGAAAGGGGAATATGGATCATTGACACGGAACCCAGTGCCACTGTTGCTACCACCAAGCTCCAGCCCGGTGAACGAGATGAGCTAGAAGAAGGAGAACGCCTCTTCCATTCACAGATGTGGGTAAAAGACACCCCGTTGCAATTCACCCTTGATAGAAGTAGGAAGAAGAACCTCATCTCAACAGAGGTCATCAAGCATCTGGCCCTGCTGACAATGCCGCACCCACAACCCTACACCATTGGATAGATCCAACAAGGAAGTGATTTCTGTGTCAGCCAACAATGTCGACTATCATATGGAATCAAGCCCTTCAAAGATGAGGTATTATGTGATGTTGCTCCTCTCAAAGTTTGTGATGTTATATTGGGCCAACCTTATTTATGAAAACATCATGTTGTATATGATTCTAGGCCTCGTAGTGTTATTATTACTTTTAACAGGAAATTGTACAAGATACACAAGGCAGTCCCACCTAGTGTTATTTCCTTGATCTCTGCTAAGAAATGTAGGAAGGTCATCTCTTAAACGGGGAAGTTTGTCTTCTTCATGATTCACTCTCAGAATAACTAAAAGATCACAACCACATCCAGGGTATTTGTGGATAACCTCTCCACACAATAGAAGCAAGTAGATAAGTTCATGGAAGAATACTCAAATATCTTCTCCTCACCTACCAAGGTACCTCTTCACTACTAGGTCAAGCACCCCATCGATCTAAACCCTGGTGCACCACTGCCCAATGGGACAATCTATCGTTGCTGTCTATTAGAGAATGAGGAGATCAAGCGATAGATCCAAGAACTTCTCCACAAGGGGCACATCCGTCCCAACTCATCACCTTGCAGGAGCCCAATCATGTTGGTACAGAAGAAATATGGAACCTGGTGAATCTACATTGATTACCGGGCTCTAAATAATATCACAGTCAGAAACTGGTACTCGTTTCCCCAAATCGACGACCTCCTTGATCAACTCACAGGGGTAAAATACTTCAGTAAGATTGATCTGAATTCTTGCTACCACCAGGTCCTGATAGAACGGACAGATGTATGGAAAACTACCTTCAAGTCAAAGGAAGGCCTTTTTGATTAGTTGGTCATGCCCTTTGGTTTGACAAATGCTCCAGCCACTTTCATGAGGATGATGGAAGATATCCTGCAACCATTCACCAATACTTTTGTAGTGGTGTATCTAGATGACATTCTCATTTATAGAAAGACTTGGGTTGAACACTTGCAACATATTCATCAGGTTCTGCACACCCTACAACAACATAAGCTATATGCCAACTTGGAAAAATACTCCTTCGGCATGGACAGGGTCCATTACCTGGCCTGCATAATTGATCAACATGGCATACATGTGGATCTAGCCAAGATCCAACTCATCTGTGAATGAACAGCCCCAACCACACTCACTGAGCTTCGGAGCTTCTTGGGCCTTGCCAATGTCTACCACAGGTTCGTGTTGGGATTCTCCCATATTTCATGGGCCCTTATCCAAATAACTAGGGGTGGTGATAAGGAAAAAATTTCGTGGGTCCGGTCCCAACAATAAGCATTCGAAGAATTGAAGTAGCTCTTGTGTTCAGCCCCAATACTTTCACTACTAGACATGCATCAACCCTTTGAGATCAAGACAAATGCTTCAGACTATGCTTAAAGCATCGTTCTCACTTAGCACAACTACCCCATGGCCTATCATAGTGAGACCCTATCAGATGTTGTCCATAAGTACCCTACTTACGACAAAGAAATGTACTCCATTGTGAAAGCCTGTCACCAATGGAGACATTACATTCTTGGGAAGGAGACAATCATTCACACTGATCATAATCCATTGCAGCTCATGCAGACACAAGGAAAATTGTAGAACGATTGCCATCAAAAGTGGTCCACATACTTGCAGAAATTCCAAATCAACATCAAGTATAAAACAAGAAGCACCAATCGCATCATTGATTTCCTCAGCAGACCACCAGTCGTGGAACTCACCACAGTGCTAGACTCTTGCGGCCATGAGACCTCTGTATGGCCCCAACTCTATGAGACAGACCTGGAATTCACCACCAACTACCAAATGTTGGGTGCAAATGTAGTTGTCGATAATTTCCATCTTCATGATGGGTTGTTGTGTCATCTGGTCCATATCTATGTTCCATCAAGCGAGCGAGTGAAGATGATCTGGGAATCCCACTACAGCCAGGTGGCAGGACACTTTGGCATCGAAAAGACAGGGCCAAACCAACCACTAAGAAATAGGGCCTATACACCCCTCTTCCTACTCTTGACAAGCCATGGGAATCCATCTCAATGGACTACATGTTGAGCCTCCCATCCACCAAGCAGGGAAATGACTGTGTTTTTATGGTTGTTGATTGCTTTTATAAAATGGCGATTCTGGTTTCCTGCAAGAAAAACATCATAGCCAAGGCCACTGCTAAGATATTCTTTGAACGAGTCTGGGAACATTTTGGAATCCCACAAATCATTGTCTCAGATCGGTACAGTTGATTTCTCAACACATTCTGGTCGAGCCTCTGGTCACTGCTGGACACCAAGATCACCAAATCCACGACCTTCGACCCTGAGACAGATGGCCAAACCGAAGTCATAAATCAAATGCTTGTGCATATCCTTCGCATGTCTAATTCAAAGCACCCTTGCACATGTGATGAGAGCCTTCCCTATGTCAAACATAGATACAACTGAGCCCTGTATATCTCAACCAGCCACAACCCCTTTTAGGTGGGGTTGGGATGCCAACCATTGGGTGCCATAGATGTTGCACTTCCCCTTGTGTTATAACCCTAAAATGCACCATACAGGTTTACCTGGCATCAGGCCAACTCATGCCTCTTCCTAGCCAAAGCCATGCTGAGTATTTCCTCAAAAAACCACTTAAAACAAACAACCCACGCCCTAACTTCTCACTGGGCGCGGGCAACCGCTTGCTGTCCTTTTACTGCACGCGGGTATCCGTGGGATAGCTCAAAACAGCCCGCGAGTACCTAACAATGCAAAAAATCAGGGAAGTTTCCGCCGAGACTCGGGGCTTTTTGTCAGTTAACTGAAACTCTCCGCCATGCATGGCCGAGAGTTCGACTAAAACCCTAGCTCTTCCTAGCCT
>ML787444.1:353603-382571 GCA_009831015.1 Picea engelmannii | reverse complement strand
CAACTTTAGGACATCTACCCAGGTGGCAATTGTGGGCTGCAATTGCACCTTGATTGGATTTTGTGTGGCTATTGGGAAATATCGCCAGCTCTTTCAGGATATGCCCCCTTTACCCCTCATTATAACCAATTATTTCATCCTTCTCTAGTTTCTCTTTCAGTGACTTCAAACCCCATTGTTGAGTACTATTGGAAGGCCCAGTGCTATTTGAGAGGAAGGACGGTACGTCTTCTAGGACATGAGAATTTTCTTTCTTTTGATTCCCCCACGCGGACAAAACCCACTTACCCACATATATGCTTCTTTCTAATTTTATGTATGATGCACATCTGATTATAGTTTGATTTGGATATATATATTGTGTAAACATTCAGCGCAAAGGCTCTTGTTTCTATATTAATCTCACCACTTTTTGCACACATTCACACAGCTAATCTGACATCATAGGGGAACCAAAGAACCCCTTTCGTTCACGATGCTTACTCAACATCCCTCCTATCTTAGGGGGAGTATCTGGTCGTGCTCGCTCATCAACACCTCCTTCACACACTCCTGTGAGTGCTACTATCTTAGGATCAACTTTGCTTGGTTCTACATTACTTGGGTCAACTTCCCAAGGTCATACATTCACTCGCTCTCCTTTACACGGAAGCGGGTGACCCACTTCCTCTCAAGGAGGGAGCACCAACCCACCTAGCCCCCCTCACGAGTTAGGTTCACAACACACTATGGCCAGAGATAATCCTCCCCCCCCCCACTGCAGATGCCATATTTGTCCACTCTCAACATACCGTATCTCACTAAACTCACCAATGATCCTATATTGCATGATCCCACATGGCCTGCAATGCCAACCAAACTACCTTCAGACATACCAAAGTTTGAAGGAAAGGCAGGGGATGACCCTGCCAACCATGTCATGACCTTTCACCTATGGTGCTCCTCCAACAACATTATGGATTATTCCATCAGACTGCGATTATTTCAATGCACACTCATTAGCCCATTGACTAAATGGTATGTCGAAGAAAAATCGGGGTCTCACGCAACCTTTGAGTTATTGGCCAAAGCATTCTTGACCTTTTTCCAATTACCCATCCGCCACGAAAATGGTCTTGAACTACTATCTAACTTCAAACAAACCTCAGCCACACACATCACTGACCACATTCACGAGTGGCCTAGGCGACGTAGTTTGTGCAAAGCAGAAACCACCAAGCAACAGTGTCTCGACTGGTTTCTTAGATCACTTATCTCTCTCCTCGGTAAGGATGTAGCTTCCACCTTCCATAAATTTGAAGAGGAAGCCATCAATAAGGCCCAACAGTATGACCTCATCTATGCACAATCAGGGTACTTATACACGGTACTTCCTGATCTTCCAAAACCTGTTCCATTTGGCCAAGACAAACCTGGGATGTCTCACTCAGCAGACAGACTAATAGGTACCACCACACACCATGGTCCACAACCCCAACCACCATCGATGTATGGAACACCTCAATACCCTCTGACATACAGGGGAACTCCTTATTACCCCCCACCCCCTTATCAACAGCCATACCCTGTTGTTATACCTCCACCCATCAGTGGACCACCACCAACACCTCCCATACATCCACCTATTCCCACAAATAGTGGTACTCCCTCAACATAATTTTATAGTACTAGTGAAAGCACTATGCCTTCCTATGTACCTTATGGATTGGTACCACCACAAAATCCATACTTCCCATTTCCTGGTCCTCCACAACCCATGGCTCCCCCACATCCTCATGCGGGGGTAAATTTTGTTCAACCCTCTACTGCTCAACAATACCAAAGTTTTGAACAGTTGAATACAGCCAACCCAACTCATCCATCGAACAATTCCAAGAAGAAAGGACGGAACAGGAATAACAACAACCCAGGTCAAGGCGGGAATCAACCCCCACAGCACCAACCAACTGGAGGCAACCAGAACCAAGGGAACCAAAACCCCCAAGGGGGTAATAATCATAAACGCCAAGGGTGAAATAATGTTAAAACTATCTTCCCTTGTGCCCTTTGTGGTGAATTCGGCCATTACACTCATCATTGCCCCCAGATCTCTGATTTCAAATGGTTGAAAGACTCTGGTAGTCTTCCCCATTCTCCTTCACAACCTGCCCTTCAGCAGGCACCACAACAATACGTGCAACAACCCCCTCCCATCGTGCTGCAAAATCCTATTCCACATAAAGGTGTGATAAACACCCAACAGGACACACATCATCCCCCACCTCAGGTGGGACAATACCTCAACCCCAACAACCTAGCAGAGTGTACAATTCTCCTCACCAGTGAGGAAGAAATCCTTCTACAAACACGTAGTCGTCAGTATCGTACACCCGCTGAGTCTCCTTCCATCCCTCTAGAAAAAAACCCTCCACCGTCGGGACCCCCGTTGGTGATCCCTCGCCCTTCCGCCGAAACATCGCTTTGCATCCCTCACATCCCATTGCACAGGAATGTCCACAACCCACAGGCTAGGGAAACTCATAACTATAGTTTGGTAGATGACTTAGCACAATCCCTAGCTGCCATGTCAGTCTTGGAAGTCCTCCAGACTTGTCCTACTCAGCGGAAATCACTACTTTCCACCTTGGGGGTAGTCGACCCTGCAGATACCCGAATCATCACCTTTGATATTGATAGTGGAGAACCTCATCTTCCCGCCTAGATTGCTTTTCAAATACCAGTGAAAATAAGGAACATCACAATTCATCGGTGTATCATCGATGAAGGTGCATCTACATGCATCATGTCCAAAACAGTATGGCAGGAACTTGGTCCCCCGGAACTCATACCCTCTGCCATCACATTACGAGCTTATGACGGACGACCATCCTCTCCTGAAGGGCTCTTCCAAAATGTCCCCGTTGATTATAATATCTTGTTGATTATAATGTCCCCGTTATCGATGTCCTGCTCGATTATAATATCTTGTTCGGTCGTAGCTACATGTACGCTATGAAGGCAGTGGCATCTTCCATCTTTCGGACAATGATGTTCCCCCACAATGGGAAGATCATGACCATCGACCAAGTCTCACATTATGAGCCTAACCCATCTACCAACCTCGATAACATTCTTCCTCTCATCCACACAAACCAAGACGCATATCCACTCATTGAGATGGGTCCTAGGATTTTTAAAGATCCATCCTTGTTAGGGACATACCATGGAGCACCACCACTCCTTCATCCTATTAATTAAGTATGTGTCATATCATCTAACAGAACTCACACAGAGGATACCCTTCCTCCTACAGAGGCTTCTATCATATCTGATGTCCCAGTCATCACAGAAACCCCTCCTCAAAACCCCTATGGACACTCGTCGACCCCATCAGTCCACGATTCCACCTCTCCCCAAGGACATAGTCCAGTTTGGGAGGCAGTTCCCCAACCCCACACTCAAATTCCCTTCTTTTACCCTCCACTTGGTATAGAATCTTTTCAGGTAGCAGCAACACTCACACTACCTAATATGGTGTTAGCAATCTGAGTGTGGTATTTACACCCACCTGAGATGGTCCCTCGACCATCCCTTCCCCCATAGGAAGGAATCCCCATGACGATTCACATCCTTACCCCCACCACACCCCCCCTCACTAATACCCCTGTTACAGCTGGGGGCAGGAGAAAGAAGAAGGAGCCCACCGCTCCCCTTCCTCCATGCATCCCACCACCTTGCGCACTATGTGAGAAAGAGGGCCACCAAACCAACAACTGTCCATCACTACCTGAATTACGGATTTTGATCCCCCTCAATAAAACTCCCACAACACATGTCACCACTGCTAATCCTACCACTACCACCCACCCTTCCATTAGTAAAGGGTTGAGGACCAAATACGCTTGTGCTATCTGTTCAGAGTATGGCCATTACACCCATCATTGCCCAGCACTGCCATGCTTTCGGAAAACATTAGCCGCAGTGCGCTAGAACTTCCAAAACAACCCCAGCCCTGCTACGTCCTCCTCAACGAATATCACTGATATTCGTTATGTCACCACTTCAGTCAATGAATGTATGAGACGCCCTTGCTCTCTCTACAATTCATTAGCTCATTTTACATATCAATGTCCTATGATCCTTGAATACAGGAAACGTCAATTGGCCCTGCTTCACCAACCCACAGAGGCGATAATGGACATTACCTCGTCACTAGAGGATCTTCATGTCATTTCTCCCAAGCCCAAGGCACTCCCAACACCTCCGTGGTTCTTAGATGACGTATCTGAGGATTTATCCCCCAACCCTCCCAAATCTCCTGCTCATTTCCCTCCGAACACTCTCCACCCAACCACCACGGGTACCCCTCAGTACTTCAATATATGTTTTATGTCGAGTGAACCCTCACCATCTCCTAGCATTTTCCCTCCTGCTTCTTCATCAGGGGGCAACCACACTATCACCGAGATCACTCCTCACGACCCCTTGTATTCCCAACATTTCCAATGCGACGAGGAAATAATGGAAGAGATAAACCACTCGAACTCTCCCTGGGATGCGCTACATCACTATGCACTCTTCTCTCCATAGGAAGCCCCCATGCCTCCTAACCAAAACCCCATTTACACAATCGAAACCAAAGATTTTATCTCGTCAGGGCCTATCGATTGGTTCAACAATCCCATTCCTACCCCTGATGCTTTTGAAGAAGGTAATATGGCCAAAATTTCCCCCACCATCAAAATCGACATTTCCATTAAAAATGGCATCGTCGAAGAAATCATCATTGAAGCTGCTTGCACTCCTCAGGAAATCGACGCATATAAATCCCTCTTCTAGGAATATAGGGATATTTTTTCCTGGTCATACACGGAAATTCCTGGACTCGATCCCTCTATTGTCAAACATCGCATCGACACCTGGCCCGACATCACACCAGTTCGCCAAAAACAGTGATCGCTACGCCCATCCAAAGTCGCGGCTATCAAAGCCAAAATTGACAAATTACGTGTTGTCGGGTTTATTTACCCCATCACTTATACCTCATGGGTTTCCAACCCTGTACCTGTCGACAAAAAATAGGGCACTATCCATGTTTTCATAGAATTTTGCGATCTCAATAACACATGTCCCAAAGACAACTTTCCAATGCCTTTCATCGATCAAATCATCGACGACTGCACCGGCCACAAGGCTCTCTCCTTCATGGACGGATTCTCTGTCTATAACCAAATTCAAATCCACCCAGCTGATCAGTATAAAACTGCATTCACTACCCCGTGGGGTACTTTTTCATATCGTGTCATGCCTTTCGGCTTAAAAAATGCCGGCGCTACCTTCCAGCAGGCGATGACATACATCTTTCACGATATGGCTAATATCATCCTCGCCTACTTGGATGACCTCACAGCTCGATCCAAGAAATGCACCCAGCATCTTGATGATTTATGAATCATCTTTCAATGGTGTCGTCAGTACAACATCCGCTTGAATCCTCTCAAGTGTGTGTTCTATGTCACCGCAGGGCGCCTCCTCGATTTTATTGTTTCCCAAAACGGTATTACCGTAGACCCCCTCAAAGTCCAAGCTATCACCGAAATTCCACCTCTCCAGAATTTACGGCAACTTCAGAGTCTACAGGGCAAAGCTAACTTTCTTAGATGCTTTGTCCCAGATTATGCCATACGTGCACACGGTTTCCTCTGCTTACTACGTCATGACATCCCTTTTCACTGGGACGACCATGCCCAACAGTCATTTGACGATCTTAAAGAAGCACTTTCAAACACACGTTTAATTAGTGCACCTGACTATAATCGTGACTACATCCTCTACGTATCAACATCAGTTGTATCAGTAGCCAGCGTCCTCATCTAGCTCGGACATGACAATCGTGAACACGTCATTTATTACGTTAGTAAGAACCTCTCAGGACCACCCTTGAAGTATAAACATGAAGAGAAACTTTCTCTTGCAGTTGACATCGCAGTCCAAAAACTGCGCCATTACATTCTACTTCGCACCACAAAGGTCATCGCAGATTCCAACCCTATGTAGTACTTGCTCAGCTGCCAGCAAGTTAACGGCAAATTCGCTCAATGGATCATTATCCTTTAGGAGTACGACCTCGAGTTTTCAACACCTAAGAGTAAGAAGGCCCTCGTTCTCGCCAAACTTGTCACGACCCTCCCATCTAACACCACCAGCACCCCCATCAACACCGACTTTCCAGACGAACATCTCTTTTACATTAATTCGGATGATCCTTGGTACGGCGACCTCCTCTTCTACCTCCGAACTCAAAAGTTTGGTAACCACCTTTCACGAGATGATCGTCGACGTATTTTTCACCAGGCCCCCCGCTACCTTCTCATCGGAGACATCCTATACCGACGGGGTGCCGACACCATTCTTCGTCGATGCCTAACTATTGACGAGGCCGATAGAGTCTTAAACGACTACCACAATGGCGCATGTGGGGGCCATCTTTTGGGTATATCCACTACTCAAAAGATTATCCGAGCCGATTACTTTTGGCCTACCTTGTTTCATGATTGCATTCATGCCATGAAACGATGTGAGCAATGTCAGCTCTACGCCAACAAAGCCTGAGCTCCCCCCACTCTTCTTCACCCTGTCATTACTACCGGCCCTTTTTGTAAATGGGGCATCGACTTTATGACTTGTAATCCCCCCTCCAGCAATGGCCACAAATACATCGTTGTTTCCATGGATTACTTCACCAAATGGGCCAAAGCTATGCCCACTTTCAACAACACCGCTGACACTGCAGCGCGTTTTTTCTTTAACCACGTCATATCCCTCTTTGGAGTACCCCTCCAACTCGTATTAGATCATGGAAAACACTTCGAGAATGATATCTTCATCAAACTCTCATCTCGGTTAGGCTTCTCTCACGAGTTTGCTTTACCATATTATCCTCAGTCTAACGGACAGGTCAAGTCAGTTAACAAAGTCCTCAAAACCATGTTACAGCGCACGGTTAATAAACATAAAACCAATTGGCATCATATGTTATTTTCTACGCTATGGGCTTATCAAATGGCTGTGAAAACCGTTACCGGTTTCACACCGTTCTATTTAGTCCATGGGGTCGAGGCAACTCTTCCCATCGAGTGCGAAATTCCCACCTTACGCACCGCAATTGAGCTATTACCTGACACTGCTCCAATGGAGCAACGCTTGTTGAACTTGGAGTCTCTGGATGAAGATCATTGATATTCCTTATAGAAAAACGAGGCATCTAAAAAATGATCCAAAGATACCTTTGATCGCCATGTCAACCTTCGATCATTCCGCGAAGGCGACCTCGTCCTGGCTTATGATATCGCTCATGATACCTTTGGCCATGGCAAATTCAAATCACTTTGGAATGGCCCTTACATTATCCAACATTGCCTCACCAAAGGCGCATACATCTTGGCCTCCCTCGAAGGCCTCTCTCTCAAGGAACCCGTCAATGGGTTGTATCTCAAGAAATTTTATGCTTAAAAGTAGTCATTCTACTTTAGGTTGTTTCTTTTTCTAGCGTTTTTAATCTTTTTTCTCCTCCCCTCATGTCTAAACTATCCTTTGTGCTATTGACAGATGCTTCCTCCACCAGCCTACCACATCGGTTACGCCAACGACGCCAGCCGTTGGACACAAAATCTCTCTTCGGCTACTTGGGCTCTCTACACCCCCTCACATGAAATGCTCCATTCAAGCGGCATATGTTTGGGGTCAGCAACCAACAACCAAGCCGAATACACTGTTTTCATTGACCTCTTGGCCGATGCACAACATCATCATATTCATCACCTTAGCGTCTTCCTCGACTCTCAACTAGTCTTTCTCCAGCTCAACAATGTGTACCGCATCCATGATCCTTGCCTCTTTCGCAAATATCTGCAGGTTAGGATTTTATCTCGACATTTTGATTCCATTACATTTACACATATTCAAATACAATTGAATCAAATCACAGATAACCTAGCTAATATTGTGTTAGACTGGCATATATCACATCAAGATACCTCTACACATACATAAACATCTCACAAATCATGTCACATCATATATATAGAATAGACATCATCAAACCATTAACCAAAAACATGTAAAAACCACATAGATCTCCAAAAGTATACTCATGTATATATATATATAGGTCTACAGTGTCATCTGAATGTTTACATACAAAAAATACACATATCCGCAGGCCAATACAGCCCCTCAGTACAAAATGGGCTCACCAGCCTATATACACAAAAATACATATGTTCATCAAAGCACCACTCACAGTGCCTCTAAAGTGCCACCACCTGCCCCTGCCTTAGGCGGTGGTGGCCCACCAACACCTGCCCCAGGAGGTGGTGGCCCACCCCCTACAGGCCCCTCCTACCCTGGTGGAAGTTGTCTGCTCTTCATCACCGCAACCACTGTTGCTCGTCGCATGATGGCCCGCCATGGAGGCAGAACCCCCACACACTGCTCCAGGAACGTCTCGTCCTGGATGCGAGACCATAGGCCCTCAGGCACGTCCTGTAATACCGTCTCCAACTGACGACGTATATCCTCAAAGTCCACTCCAGCAGTCGTCAGAGGAGCATGTGAGGGTCCAGCACCAGGGTCATCAAATCGGCGCCTCCTCACTTCCCTCTCCAAATCAACTGGTCACCCCGCGGCATCCTCGCGCTGACATCTCTCCCCCCGCGGCAGTCTCTCCAGATCTTGACGAGCCGACGCTCTCTGCATATCCACCTCGCACCCGCGAGGTGCCACATCTTCACATGCAAACAAACAACAGATAGTATCAGCATCTATATCATACACATCTGGACTACTATCTCAAACAAAAAAATAAACCAAAACATACACACCAACACTAAACATACCTCGATGGTCAAAAACCTCCCCTGGAGGTAGCACCATGTCCGGGTCATCCCGGAAGTCCACCCCGGCATAGGGGTACCGAAGTATCACCTGCGACATCTGCCACCATACATGTGTCGCCTCTGCAGAAAAGAAGTGGCCACCTTCGCCACCACCATGATGAATCAAAATAGTCGACCACCACCTCAACCGCGGCTCTCACGCCCCCAACATCCCCAGTAGAATCCTCGAGCGCAACATCGGCACCCTCTCTAGAAACCAGGCCACTAGGATGGACCCGAAAGCAAACTCTCATGCACCAGTAGACCGACAATGGTCCAACTGTGCCACCATCCTTGCATGCAGCATCAACCCCCAAGTGAAACGCTCGCTGGCCAACACTCTCTCCAGCACCAGAAGTTGGCCACCACTGATCCGCTGGGTCGCCAGTGACCCATATACTCGCACAATCATCACTACTATACAACGATGTGCCAGGGAATCTATCATCGATATACTCACCACCATCCCAGACATAAATTTCTGACCTGAACAATATCTCTGGCCAATATCGGTGAGCAAAGTACCCCTAGGCAGCACCGGCTCCGCCGGTAGGGGCGTTCCCCGAAAGGGGAGCCTAGTCAAGAAATATACATCCTCCACTGCAGTGAAGGGAATATTCTCTCCTCGCACGAGGAAGCAGTGAAACTCCAGACTCCACATCTGGATCAGGAACTGTAGCAGATACTACTGTGCCCATATCAACGGGCACTCAAAGAACTTTATCAACCCACAAGTTTCCAAATTCGCACGCACACCGGGCTCCTCAATAGCCACGACGTCTCGCAGCTGAGACTAGTCTCTCTCTCACCACCCCACTGGCATCGTCACCACCGTCCACCTGCAGACAACACATAGTCCTATATCAGCTCAAGAAACCATCCACAACATCAAAAAGACTCATTTTTATACACCCCAACCTTGCCTCCTAGGCGCGGTTTTGTTACCCACAGGTGCGCACACATGCACGCTTGTTCACTACACAGGTGCACGCATGCGTGCCTATTCACTACATAGGTGCGCTTCAGTGCACACCTATTTTTTTCACAGGCGTGCCCCTATGCACGCCTGTTCACCATACAGGCACGTAGAGGTGCGTGCCTGTTCAACCCACAGACGCGCACTGGTGCACGCCTGTTCAACTCACAGGCGCGGCCTTCGAGCGTGCCTTAAACTCTCTCTATCGTGCCCCCATGTGCGTATATCCGGTGTACAGGCGTGCACATATGCACGCCTATCACCGGATCACCCATGCATGTGAGGCCCATATCCCCTAAATGTCTTTGTACGACCCCCCGTATAGCCCCTGCCCAAAAAATGAAATCCTATTTCTATGCAGGATGATCAGACTACTAACCTGACACTCACTAATCACCACTCGGATGCCTCGGCCTCCCCGAATCTCCAAATCTCCTCTGAAAACTTCTCATCCAGTCACTATTGCAGCAGGTACAAATGAGGTGGCAATGTGGGCCCTACAACTATATATAGGCCTTTTGCCAAACTTCCACTCACCATTCCGGGAGCCCACGGTGTCCATTTTTCAATCTGTCTTCAGCCACAGGATCAACATCCTGTCACCTACATCACAGCAGTCCCTGGTTGATTTTCATCCTACGCCCCTGGGGTGCCTTTTTTTCATACCATGGCCAGGTACACATGCGCATAGTCACACTTATCAAATACATTCTCATATCTTTGATTCTCTTCAGATATTGTTCACTTTGGGTATTTGGTTTTCATGTGTGGAGGTACTTGATCATCATCCATCGACACAACCCCTTCAGGTATATACTCGGCACTGGCATGTAGTCTTTCTCGCTGTATCGCATTTACATTTCCAACCACACCCTTTGATATTGGCCTCTAGGATCCCCATTCCCGGCTCTGCAGTACCCACGCCTCCATTTGCACCTTCGGTACTGTTACCCAGTAGCATTCTTACCCACATGTGTTGTCCCATTCATAGCACCTTTTGCCACTTTTTGACACTCATGTTGTTTTTCCTTACCCTTTAGGGATGGGAGTCCTGATAGTCTTTCATCATGTCATGAATCAGCCACACTCCTTCTCCTCATTTTTCTAGCTTTCCCATATGGACTCCCCGCTTATCTCTTTACGGTTCTATTTTTTACCTGCACCTCTGCAGTATCATGAACCCTCCATTTCATCCACAGTCAATTTGCTCATATGCGAACCTACCTTCATTTCACCTACCTCATACAGAAACTCACCAATGCCCCCCCCCCCCTTCATCATTTTTCCAAGCAAATTATGCCCTACGTGGGTGTTGGCAGCCAAATCACATTTTTCCATTGTCTTGTAAGCTGCCTACACCAATGTTTTGCAAACATCGATTTTTCATCGCAATTTTCAAATGAACGACACTTTTATTCTTTGCGCCTTTTTACACACTTATTTTCATTTTGTTTTCACGACTGTAAGCGTGAAAACATTGGTCTTTCGAAGCTGCATTAGGATCACTATGTGAACTGTTGTTATCTTTCTTGTCAGTATGCCTATTGCATTTACATTTCATTTTTCGCTATGCAGTTTGCAAAATCCCTTTCGATCTGTACTCATTGGACATTCTTGGGTTGATTTTGTGACTTTGTCTCGCTAAGTTTGTAATGCATTGGCATATGGATTTATGTGTTTTGATCTATTTGATCATTGGTTTCATGAAAATATGTTGATGTTATGATTAAACCCTTGATATATTTCATTTGGTATGACACCTAGTTTCAAACATATTCGCACATTGGTTAAACTATTGATATCAGTTGACACATTGGCGCATGGTTAAATATTTTATTTTGGTCTCAAATTGAATAATTGATGGTTTAAAACTTTGGCACAACGTTGATTGCACGTTGGTTTATACACTTACCATTTGATTCATTGGTCAGCTGAGTGACATGACTGTTGAGTTATGTTATAATGGGTAGAATATCTATAAGCCGACGGTTGTACTTTGGCAATGACTATTATCCATGGCAGAGATAAACTCCACCACCTTCGCACGATGGCATTTATGCCTATCCCTTATTCACCGTTTACCTCTGTTAGCTCGGATAGCCTGGCATGCATTTTACTCCTGTGTGTGCTATGACCCAAACCCTGAACTTACCGTGTGCTCGGCTCCATGGCACCAGTCGTGCGAATCGAGCCAAATGGCAACCAAGCCTTGTTAATGTTTGACAATGCCTAGAAAGACTTGGAGGCTAACGGTTGGCTCACCTTCATGCAGAGATTTGAGGGTTTTAACTTATTTGTGGCACAACAGTTCGCTATGACTTTCAATGGCTATAGATCCAAGGTGGGTGACATCCAGTTGGAAATCGATGAGGGATTTATCAGTTCTGCTACAGGGTTACCTGCCACGGGTCAGCGTTGGTTCAAAAATTCGAAAGTGGAAGAGGTTCCATGGCCATTGTTGTTTCTCTCACGCAAAGTCACCTCTTGTGATAGAGGTATGCCCATATCTATGCTTAAACCATGATGGCACAACCTTTTGATAGTAGTCAAACAGTTCGTGACCTGTGAAGGTCGATACAGACTCGTTTTTCTCTATCACCTGCGGTTGCTAATGAGTTTTATAGGGTATCCGTTGAACATGCCTTTCTATTTTCAGCGTAGCTTATATAAAATGTCGAAAAGGTTTAAAAAGGAGAAGGTTGACAGTAGCCTGTTCCACCATGGGTTTATTAAACTTATCATTGTTTATCACATGAGTTTACATGGTGATAGCTGGAGAGATTTCGTCGCTCGAAATGGTTTCGATGACATGGACCCTATACAGGTTGATACGCCTGTGTTAAATGAAACCAAGGTCGGGCCACCCGTGCCCTTCCATATCCTATTGCCCACTCCTAAGCCTTCGGTCGACCCTCCTATTGAATTACCAAACATTGGAACTGAGAAGGCTGAGGCTATTAAAAATCCTGTAAGCAAAAAGCCCAAGGAAAACCCTACTGCTAATTCCAAGGGTAAAAAGAACGCTCGGCTTATTTCAAGGATGGCTAGAAACAAACGTAAACCCTCTGCTGAGTCAAAGCCTATAATCCTTAGTGAGGATTCAGATTCTAATGTAGAACATTTCCTAGCCAATGAGTACCCTTACTCACAGTGTTTATGCCCCGAACCACCTTATGATTTCGTGACAAATCTTCCTCCCTGCCTAAGGAACGATCCCAGCTACCCTGGTATCAAATTGTCTAGCGAAACCCTCAGCAATACGTCCAAACCCTCACCTGCTCTTTCAAAACCCACACAACCATCATGTGACCAATGTGAGTTATGGTTGGAACGATACTACATTGATGTTCCCCTACTTCAATCGAAAATTCAATCGCTGGAAAGTCAAGTTGCAGTATTGACCATCCAAAGAGACCAGCTCCAAGCAACTGATAAAAAGTAGAAGACAACTAGCTCCATCCTTTTCAAGAATGTTGAAACGGCCACAGTCGTTATCAACTCCAAATTGTCATGATCCATCCATACAGGTATGAATTTTGATATCGTTTTAGTTTTGTGAATGATCAAGGTTAATATAATGATTTGAATTCTATTTTCAAATCGCTCTGTCTCTCACTCAAATGCCTCTGTCATTCGATGTTCATCCTGTACATTGTTTTGCTTTGCTAAAAATAAATGGAGTTTCGTTTTGATACATGATTTGATCATTCCTAGTTTAGTCACTGGTAGATTTTTATCAGGATTTGAATGGTTTTCGATTGAATTTGATTTGATTGAGTTAACGAAACTGATGGTTTGCTTTCAACGAGAAGTTCTTCATGCTCAATTTAGAATACAATTACGTTTGGATTTGATTTCGTTATGATTCATATCTTGTGATTGGAAAACGATTTCAATGAGTTTGGTGGTTACGATCTTGTAATATGATTGTCAAGTAATATTCTAAGAACAGGAATACAACTCTGTTTGGTTTCAATTTGGAAGGAGCTGCTCTGTTTTGTATGAAAACAATGCTCTCAGTTAAGCCTGTAAAAATGCGCCCGAATCGTGGAATGGTTTTGAGTCGTAATGATTATGTTAAAACCTTTTCTGTTCGATTCGCTTTTATTCTTTTTGGATTGTCCCATATCTTGAGTTGGCAAGATTGTTTTATGAGCTGGATTCATGTTTTAATTGTTGCTCTGTTTGATTTGTAAAAACAAATTGATCAACATTCGTTATTTTTGCCAAATCTGATTATGATTCATTGTCAAATGAACAATTTTGATCAAAGTCAATCAATCTTGTTTGCCCAATTTGCAATAACGAATTACGAATTATGTTACCAATCAATCGATCCTGTTATGATTTTATTTGAATTGATTTCCGCACCAGTTTGAATTGATCTATTCGTGGCATGAATCGTTTGTTGTGTCAACACAGTTATAACAATTTGAAAATGATCTTGTCGAATTCATATCTCCTGTTCATAAGGCAGTGTAACAGTTGCTTGTGATTTGTTTTGATTATGTTGAATTCGATTTGATATGAAACGATTGCATTGTTGTTCCATATAATTTTGTCACCCGACTTTGTGGTAACAAACAAAACAGAGTATGCCTATCTCTGTTGTCATTTAATTGATTTGGATCCTGTTTGATTTCGAATGATATAACAACTTCAAATTGAATGATTCCTTTTCAAACAGCTATTGGATGTTAATTGAATTTGATTTTTTTTTTAAGTTTTTTAATCGATTTTGATGTTGATTCTGTGTCTTATTTAGACCAGCTATAGAATCGCAAGATTATGTATCTAGTCTATAGGATTAGATTTTTATCATTTTGTTAATAGAGAATCCTTCTAACTTGTTCATTTTGGCCCTTTTCAGGTAAATTTGAATTGAATGGGACATGTTGGACAAGCTAGGGGAATATTTGTGTATTTTAGTTTTACTTTAGATTCCTAGTTTAGTTAAAGTTGGGATATCTTCCCAGATTTTATGTAAACAGTTTGATAACTTCCACAGGGAGGTTTTACCCTGTGAAAAACTTATAAATACTTATTATTTTTGTAATAAGGATCATCCTCACTTGTGGGAGAACCAGGATTATGGATTTCTAATACAAATTGAGACATAATTTGATGTTCTGTTACAACTTTCACTTTCATAATATCAATCTTTTGTTTCATGTTTATGCATATCAATTTGCATTTGATTAGTGACTACTTTAGCTATCATGGTATTTTGCAGAATGATATGATTGAATTAATGTGATCCATTCCTGATTTATTTCACTAATTTAAAGAATACAACAATTACTTAGTTCAGCTAATGAATGACAGATTTCTCTTCTTCATCAATTGAACTATTATGTATAGATCTTTGCACACAGGTTTATCTAACTGTGAAGATTTGTAAATTATAAGATTGTTGTTATTTTATGTCTTGTTTGTCCTGTAATCAAACTTGTAGAAGCGTATTGTTTACGAGAAGCTCCTGGATAATTCAGTGTGGGTTTCCTCCCTCTGATCAGCTAAGACAATCATCATACACAGGACAAATATGGAGCATTCCTCTAGGTCAGTTTGTAATTTATTTTCATTAATTTGTTAGTATAATATTAGCATTTTAGTTAGATATATTTGTATCTTAGATTAGTGATTTAGTTTAGTTAGTTTTGTTTTATTTCGTGTTCATAAAATCATAAAATCAACAAAAAATATCTTTCTCTGTCTTAGGGAAGAATATAAATGAGTTTTTTCAGGTTTTATTTAAATATGTAAATTGTCGATATTGTACATTTTGTGAATAAGTTATATTTCAGTTAGTAGTTAGATAGTTTATTAGTTAGAGTTAGTATAGCAGTAATTAGTAGATTGTATATATAGAATAGTTAGATTAGTTTAGTTTGTTTAATAGTTAGTTTTAGTTAGATTAGTTAGTTTTATTTTGTTTTTAGTTAGTTTAGTTAATTTAGAATAGTTTTTCTTTTTGTTTTCTTAGGACCTTATATCGGCTAATGGAGCCGCTAAACCCGTCAGGGTGGTTCATCCCAAATGGATTGGGTTATTAGACAACCCCGGACCGGTTCCACTCTCTCAGTTGACGGACGGTCGATTTCGCCTGTCAACAGTGGGCCACCCATATCACACTGGGGCACCTGTTTCTGTATTTGTACATTTCTCCCCAATTATTCGTTATTTATTGTACAAACGCCTTTATTTCCAGTCATTACATTATCTTTTTGTCGTCACCTTTGACGACTTTCTTCCCTCCTTTTGGCCAAACGCAACCCATGTCACCCTTGGTTGGAGCATTACTTTTCATCTACCCTTGCCGACATCGTCCATATCTTCAGAGTACCCCACAGGTCACTTACCTCTACCCTTTGAATTTGTTCACCTTGTCCTGCCTCTGGCACAACTTATCACCAGTATTGTCGTCCCCCTAACACTCGACCTCGTTACACAGTTGCAACCACTATTTATCTCATACATCCTCCAACCAAGGGCAGTATTGAGTCCTCCCACTTCTTGACTTCGTCCATGTACCTCTGCCACTTCCTCACCTCAGTAGATTTCTCGAAGCCCTTTGCTTCTGGGAGTCACGTTCCCCTTTTGTCGACATCAACACAATTTTCCAGAAGGGTGACAGTATCTTGATTCTCATTATCCATTCAATGAGAGATCTCGGACGACACAGGGTGAAACACCATTGCTCCTTGTTGTCATTGACCCCCATAAACATTCGATGCCAACACTTTCTCATGTTATGGTGGGTCTTACTTTGCGACTATTGAAATTATTTCTCTCATTTGTCAAAGACCTTTGAACTAGGCTGGGCTATCAATGCCCACATGATCGCTGCTACTATTTACCGCAATCACTGCCTACTATTCAAAGTATGTTCACTTGCAGAATTATCTTTTGCCTTTATCAGAACCGCCCCTGAGGGCACTTCAGTTGTCTACACCAACGCTTTAGTCATATTTTTTAGAGTTACATGGCACGAGCATGGGGCATGCCTGCCTCGTTTGTACACATTTTTCTATTTTACACACCTCGTAGAAGGACGGGTTCTACCGATTCCTTTTTTCTTCCAACGGATCGCTCTGAATGATCCCACTAGTGCTCTATCTTACAACAACATTCTCAGTAGAAGAAACATTGTTGGATTTCGACTATACGTATGCTCCTAACCTCATCCATCAGGGGGCATCTGTTATCACTGAAATTTCGTCCATGCATGGTTACAAGAACTCAGCATCGTCAAACAGTAATGAAGTCATTCATGGACCTGAATTAATACCACAACATTCAAAAAAGGTCAAAAACTATACAAAGTAGTGAAAAATTGAAGAGCGCTTTGCAAACATTGGGCGCGCGCGCACATGCGCAGAACAGGAACGTAGAAATCGTGCATATGCACAGGAAGTGCAACTGTTAGTGCAAAAATCCACGCACCTGCTAAATGATGCATTTATGAAAGTGGATGGCCTCCCAACCACTTATGGTTCATCTCCCAAGCTGATTTGACCCTCAAATCTGGGCTGGATCTGACTGGTGGGCTGGTCAAAGACCTAATAATGCCCTAAATGGCCTCTTTTCACACTACAAAGAAGTTACACAATAACCCAATGCAATGCTATAAAAATCCATGAATGCACCTCATTTTCTCAAGGAATTCAAAGTAATGTTATGTTGCCTATATTGTTTTAAGGACTCCATCCTTGACAAGAACACTTTGGGCACCATTACATTGGACAATCCATCTCACCATTGAGTGGATTTGTAAAGAGTTATTTCATCACCATTTTCCATTTTCTTTGTTGTAAGAAGAGCCAACTAGTGAGGGTCCAAGAGCCTTCCCTTAGAGAAAGAAGGGACTCATAGTCCCCTTTCTTCTTGGTGCTTTGTTTTCATCAATAGATCAGCCTCAAACATTGGTGACATGGGTCTTTTTGTTCTTGTTATCTCTATGTCCCTATGCTTATGATTTTAATTTTTATTGCATCTATTAGTCTAATTCTTAGTTATAGTTTTGTTTTTCTTTCTCTAAGTCTTTTCTCTACAACTGTCATGCTCAGTAGACCTAACTGAGCTTGCAATCACCTCTTATTTTCTCACCAAGGAGACGAAAGAGGCGCAACAAATGTGTCGTTATTTATGTCATATTTTTCACTGTGGTAGATGTCAAGTGAATCGGAGGTGTTTTTTTTGGGTTCACGGATGGCGCTAGCTGACACACTTGGAGGCTTGCTTCCATTTCTTGGGTGATTTTCATGCCTCTAGGCTAGTTGCTATCTTCTGGAGGTATATGTCTAGGTGATGCTACAAACAATGTCATTGAGTATAGTGCAGTGATAGAGTTACTCCATGATGCTTTGTCGCATGGTATCTCTCACCTCTGGGTCTTTTTAGATGCTCAGCTGGTTGTGTCCCAGTTAAATGGGGTTTACCGTATTTATGATCCTACTTTACACCGATGATTCTTTAGGGTACGTCTCCTAGAACGTTTCTTTGATTACTTTACGTATATCCATGTTCCTAGGAGATTAAATCAAATAACATATACTCTAGATAATCAAGTATTAGATTGGCATATTTCACACACATAAAAATAAGCACACACATACACATGTACATACATTTGTAAAAATGTGATCCATAAGACATATAAAAATATGTAAATACATATATATATCAAAAAGTGTCAGAGTACATCGGTGGGCATGAACGCCTCAAAAATATATATCCAGTATACATCACGAGGCTTATTCCCTCAAAAATATACAAAAAGAGTGCCCTCAGCACATAAGAATTCCATCCTATCTAAGCTCGGGGCCTATTGGCCCTACTATAGTGAACAACAACATTCACCAAATGCTGAAAGCATTGGAACCAAATATGTGGCACCCCAACTACATGAGGATGCATCGATGGTGGGAGATCCTTGATATCGTCCATGGGAACTGCACGAGTGAGCGTGGTGAGGTTCCTCTCCACCCGTCTCAAAACTCTCCCAGCCTATTCGGCTAGAGGTCCCCTTGCTACTGATGTTTGTCCGGAGGCTACTACTGATAATTCCTCTAGTTGAGGATGTCACCTAGTCCTCGAGAATTCTGTTGAGTGCACTGGCCCCACATCTGCACATAACAGATACACAATTGTCAGATAACCTGGCACATATAAAATGATATATATATTAAAGAAACTAAAAATTAAATAACTTTAAAAACACACATACCTATCTCTCCTCGCTCCTCTCCAAGAGGTACGAGCATGTCTGGATCCCTAGAAAAGTTGATTCTAGCATAGGGGTAGTCCTCTATTTCCAGAATCTGTCGTGCCCACCATTAAAAAAAAAAAGTGTTGTCGAAGGCCTCTATGGTCCTTCCTCCCCCTTGTCGTGGAAGCAATGTTTCCCATATACACACGGATCAGAAGGAGGTTATATGCCCCCGCACTATCTCTAGTAGACTAAGGATGGGTACCCTCTCAAAGAAGAATGAGCATAGAACGGTACCAAACCAAAATTTCTTATTACTCTACCCTCGACACTCTGAGAGCTGCCTCTTAATGCAGTCAAGCATGGTCATTCTCTAGTCAAATACTCATGCATTTAGGCACTGCATTACACAATACATGTGCACCCAGGAAGCCTAGTGTAAATTCATGGATCCACTAATCCACCCAATAAGAAAAACTATCACCTTCAGTGATAGGTTGGTGATCTTGTCGATGGGCACTTGAGAACCTACTTTCTTAGTGTCGACCTCATAATGCATTCTGATGAGTTCGGTGATGTTGAGGGGCCCAAGGGGAAATGTATAGAAGTTGATTGGTTTCCCTCTCCTCGAGAGGCCAGTCAAGAAATATATGTCCTTAGTCATTTGATTCAATGGTTTCCCCTCAAGCATAAACACCTCTGCGTCAGGGTACCAATAATCCACCAAGGCATTCAACAACCTGGGTTGTGGACTCATTAGTGGACACTGTTAGAAATTCCATAACCTGCATTGTTTCAATGCGACAATAGAAGCAGGGTCCTCATCGATCTCCTCATGTTCTGTCTGCCTCCAGTGGACATACATCCTGTTACATGACAAGTTCAAGGAGTTAACTCTTTCTTTTTTATTTTTACATACTTTTGGCAGTGTACACGAGTTGTCTTGGACACAGTCGTGTATGTACGTTGGCAGAATATTTTCTTCCTGTGTACATACACGAGTTTTCCTTGGACAACCCGTGTACATGTAGGGCCGACCTTTTTTAAGAGGGCGCGCCCCCTCAAAAAATAAAAATAATGCATAATTGAAGTATTGAAATGAAAGAGGGATGAGTTTATACTTACTTGGTTTGAGTGGAAGTTTGTCTCGTCCTTTGAAGGTCCCAAAATCAACTCTTTTAGAAAATGGGTATTTTTCTCTTCTAGGTCAATTTTCAAATTACAATTGTGAAAATGAGCTGTCAACTTCTATTTATAGCCTTTTTTGGGCCATTTTGCCACTTTTTTGAACCCTTTTGTCGTTTTTTCTCGATTGAAAATCATTTAATGTGGTTCTTGAGTTTCTTATTGGATGTTATGATGCACTTCACTTTTGGCTTGGAAATGTTTTTGAAAGATGGGTCACTTTTAAAGGTCCTTTGGTAAAAGTCGTTTTTCCAACTTTTGGCATATAATTTAGGATTCCACCTCCACTTTCTGCATCTCATTGTATTTTCCTCTTTTCCATAGGATCGATCCTACCGAAGTGCAACATGGAACCATCTTTTTTGTTTTAGAAGTGTCATGATTAGGTGGTAGAGCCTACCTTTACATGGATGCCTTAGATAGATCCTAGTTGCATTTTGGCGTCCATGTTGTCTCCAATGACTTTAAGCTCAGGAGTCCTTGTTACTCCTATCATGATTATGAGATTGAGACTCATATTTCTGATGCATTTTCACTCTTGGCCTCACCCTCGGGACTCCCAAAAATGAGCATACTTTGTTGTCTTTCAAGCATGCTTTGAAATCCGAAAAAAACATCCAATGAGACTATATTTATGCTTTTCAATATTGTCTGGAATAACTGAGAAAAGTAACCTATTGGAGTCTTCTTTAATCCCTTTTAAGACTCACTAAACATGAAATGATTTCCAAGCGATATTGTTTTCCTTCATGCTCTCCAAACTAAAACTTGAAGGCACGTCTGTCCAACAGTAGTTTACCCCATTTTTCGGTCCAGATGGTCAATTTTACGAACAAAGGTATACTCTAGGAGCTTCAGTTCACTAGAAGAGTATTCTCAGGTATAAGTTTAACCTTTTTTCGGGCCTGAGGGACTAAATTTATGAAAAAGGAACCCCCACAGAGTCCATAGTTAGGCTCTTTTCAGAATCCCTAAAATTGAAATGTTTGTTGATTGACCTTGCTCTTTCACACTCATTAAATTGGTCTAGAAGAACATCCCCTATGGAATCCATAGTTAAAATATTTTCAGACTCCTTAAAATTGAAAAGATCGTCGAGTGACCTTATTCCTTCACTACAGAAGAAAATCTATTGACATGATTTTACCCCTTTTTTTGGCCTGTAGATTACAGAGGAAAAGGTACACCTCGGGAGATTCGTCTCACCAAGAGAGTTCTCCTAAGTAAATTTTATACTTCTTCTAGCTAAGGAGACTAAATCCAAAAAAAGGTTGTGAGTCCATAGCTAAGCTCTTTTCAGACTCCTTAAAATTGAAAAGATTTCCAAGTGATATTGTCTTTGTCACACTCGTTAAAATGGTTTTGAATAGACATCTTTTCAATGCAAGTTTATCCCTTTTTTGAACCAACTAGACTACTTTCGAAAAACGTACCCCAGTGGAGTCTTCTTTTACGTTTTTTCAGACTCTCTAAACATGAAAAAACTATTGAGATTACCTTCTCTGGGATCATGAAAAACACAATGAAGGGGGTTTCATCGTGTCCTTCTAATCACATTCTCATCTCTGCGTCTTTGGCTTAATGTCGAATACATGTTTCTCTCAAATGAACCTTTCAAGCATGCCTTATACGCAATCTTTATAGCACTTTACCTCTGCGACCTGACACCTTGACCCATGGAGGAATTTCCCCGAGTGTCCTTTTCCTGCACATGTCTCCTTGCTATGAGAATTAGTGTGTTCCTTGTGCTTGGAACTAGTATGCATGTGACACTCGTTCCTTTTTTGTAACGTAGCATTTATTTATTCTTTTTCAAGCTCTTACAAAATTCAAAAAGACAAAAAAATTAAAAAACCCAAAAAGAGGGGACGGGAAATATATATTATTTTTTTGGAAGCACAATGAGTATCCCTTGGACAAAGAACATCCTTTCATTTGTTTTCAATCTTTGGGATCTAATATGACCTTAGGAAGATGTTATCACTACATAGATATGTGTCCTCCTCCATTTGGTTACTCTTCCAAACACATGGAGAGTTTGTGTTGCCTCCTGCATCGTAAACTTATGTCAATTTCATGATGCCCGAGTCTGATCATCTTTCATGCTCTTTTCGAAGGGAAGTTTCACCCAGCCTAATTTGGCCTTTCTACAATTTGTATCTTTACCTCATGCCCGACCATCCCAAAGTCCAATCAAGTCCTTGTTTGAAATCAATGAAGTTATTTTCCTGATCATCGAGATCCTCTTGTATTTTCCCGACGAGTCATTGAATAACTCTGGATAGTGAATTTGTACACTCACATTACACTCCTACCCAATTTTTGAAGATATTGAAGTTGTGCTCAAGCTCTGAAGGCCTCATCTCTAGCCATTAGGTGACAATGGCTTCTTGAAGATGAATACTATACATTTATATCTTTGATTTTGAGATGTATATGCACTGTGTATTTCTCGCGACTACACTTTATATAGTTATATGACATGGATATGAAGTGTATTTTATTGACATTCATGATTTATTTCATCCCGAGCATGGGTATGCCCGCCTTGGAGAGACAATTGTTATTTTTGTAGATGGCACCTCCCGAAGTCTAGTACCGGTCTCACTTGCTTCATACATTGGTGAAGATTTTGTAATTTATTTTGGCCATCGGATGCTCTTCTGACCTCACATATTAGGGGGCATCTGTTATAACCCCAATTTTCTCCACATATGCATACCTGGCATTTGTCCCTCTTACTTGCATATTTTTCCAAGCCATCACTGAGTTGCTCTTCTTAAAAACTCATTTTTTGAAGATGTACGTGCACTTCACTAATAATTCCCATGTACATACACTTGATGCACCACTACAGCCCACATGTGTACGCTACTTGCACCACTACAACCTGCATATACTCTCAAAATATGAAAAAATTAAAAAGTTGCAAGGAATTCATTGAGATTACAGGCTATTGGGTAGTTTCCCAACTAATCCACCGCCTATAGACCGTCACCCAATCAAATAACCATCATTTTCACATATAAAAGGAGGTGTTGGGGTATCATTCCACATATAAGCATAATAAAAGTGAAACTCTACCCATTTCACATCCCCTCCTTGCCCCAAGCATTTGCAACCTTGTTGTGAGAATTGCCTCATCTTTCCTCGTTTTCCCTTTTTTCCTCCATAAGAACCCTTTCCATTTCCCAAGAAGAAGTTTGAGAGGGGAAAGATATGTGGAGGTGCACTTGGATCTTGGTGAAGAGGATCCCAGAATAGGTTCGAGGAGCAGTATCCGACTTTGGTTGTAAGTAATCATTGTATTATCAATAAAAGAAGTACTTTTCCTGTCCCAAAACATGATGTGTCAAATGTTTGCATTTGTCTTTTTTTTTATTCTAACATATAACCCTTATTTATGTATGAAATGTATTCTTGTATTTCTCTGTTTATATGTCTTTGAATGCAGGCCTACCTTGGGATGATTTTTGCAGTCATCGAAGCTATCAAGCGCGAGAGGATCTACATTGGATGCGGAGTAAAGGTACATTTACCAGATCCATCTCATTTTACTTTTCTTTCATAAGTATGGGGTATGTTTGGGGTATTTAGAGAAGTAGGAGACTTTTAAATGGTTATTTATTTGCCTACATTATAAACCCTGGTGTATCCATAGGGGGGTTTTTCCCGCTAGCATAAAGGTACATAAGAGTTTGTTTTATGGTATCCAAAAGGAAAGGATTATATCTTGTCATATACATAGATTCATATTGGGAAGGTTTCATTGATGATAGAAGAAGTACAAGTGCATCATATTTCTACTTGGGTGAGTGTATGGTATCATGGTTAAGAAATAAACAATCACCAACATCCATATATATAACATAAGCATATCACATTGCAGCATTGGCTTGTTGTAATCAGGTTCTTGGCTAAAGTAGATCTTATAGGATATGCAAGTAAAGTGTGATGATTCCATCTTAATACTTTGTGAAAACACCTAGTCCATCAGTATATCCAAGAATCCAGTGATGCATTCTAAGAAAAAGAAAATTCCAATCAAGTATCACTTTCTATGGGAGCAGACTACAGAGAAGAACATCAATCTAGAGTATGTCAGGAAAAAAAAGAATATAGAAGATATCTTCACTAAACCACTTGCAAGGGAAAATTTTGAGTATTTGCGATAGAAACTTGGAGTAGTTTTGTCCCCACAATGATCCACATGACATCAAACTTAACAATATGGGGGGAGAGAAATGGAAGTCTTAAAGAGTTCAAGTAAATAATTATTTTGATTTTTTTTCATATACATCATAAAGTTAAACTAGGAAGCATCATGAAGAGAAATTTCAATAGAGACAACAAAATCCTATATACAGGGGGAGAAGCCCCAAGAGGAGGACTACTCTTTGACATCGATGTCAAAGGGGGAGAGATAGATAAAGGCATGGAGACAGAGAGAGAGAATCATGCAAACAAGGGAATCGATGGTCATAGGGGGAGCATGAGCATAATTATTTCCATGCCTAAGTGTTTCCATCAATGTGAAAGGGGAAGATTGTTGGACAATTGGTTTAGATAGTTGGTTTTCATTGAAATCAACCCTTGAAGAAGTATGGTAGCCCCGAAAGTGTGGTTTTGATACCTAGAGATGAATGAGTGATATGGACATGACATACAGATTAATTGCAAGTAAGAAAGTCATAGATGGAGAGTACTTGTTGGGTCATTTCTAATGATATGTGGAATGCCATGTAGTTCCTCGCGGTTAGGGAGATATGACTTTGTGAATTTGTAATCCCCTAATAAGTGGTCAAGAAGCCCCTAGTTGGTTACAAGTCCTTAATGAAAGGGTAAAGTTGTTGTAACAAGAAAACAATAGAATGCCTAAATTAAAGAGATGTGTTACCTAACACAAGTATAAATACAACTCAAGGAGTCATTCACAAGTACACTCACACACTTATTCATTTCTTATCTTTATTTTGATCTAGGGATCTTCTTGCTAAGTTTGTAGTGTCATTTTCTGATGTAGCAAAGGAAGTTCGAAGGTGAATGTTTCATAGTTGCAGCAAAACCTAGTTTCTAAGGTGTACGTGGGTTGCAGGTGAGAAAGAGAACATATGTATACTAGTTTTGATGGTTACTCTTGTTCATGATATGGTGTATGCTTGAGGCATACTTGGTATGGTTGGTTTGGTATTTGGATACGGTATATCTTAGTTTCTTGGCTGAGTTAGGAGAACTCTGATATCTAGTTCATCATGTGGCATGGTTCTTATAGTTGATTGTATATGGTTGAAGCATATTCATGTTGTGTGGTGGAATATGCATGAGGGAATGAATTGGTTCTTTGAGATACCTCATTGATGATAGGATATAGATATGCATATGGATATGGTATAGGTTACACATGGTTTATGCTCTAGTTCATGATTCACTATTATCTATTGATGTATATTATGTTCATGATTGATTCATGAGATAGTATGTATGTTGGTATATAATTGATTCATGGTATGGTACATGTGTTAGTTGGTTGATGATAAAATATAGGTTGATGAGATAGTGACAATGACAGAGTGACAATGATAGTGATAAAGCAACAGAGACAGAGATAGAGTCACAACGACAGTGGCAGTGATAGTGGAAAAGTTTGTGATAGCGACAATTGTTCTACACTTATGTTTCAGGGTGGCAGGAAGGGGAAAGGATAGGTGGTTGTATCTACCTTCTGATTGGAGCCAGACAATTCAGGGGGTTGTAGCCTCCTTCTAGTTGGAGACAGAGAACTCAGGGAGTTGTAGATTTCTTCAGGTTGGAACCTATGAATAGGGGGTTGGAGCCTCCTTCCAAGAGAATCAGGAAGTTGGTGCTTCCAATGAATGTATTTTTTTGATATATAAGAAAATCATTTCATCATTTTCTCATTATTTGGGTTTCCACGTAATTTTGGTGTACTATGTATCTATTGTGATCTGATGATGTTTATGATTATATTTTTGATGATATTTTGAATGCTAATGATAAACTATTGAATATTTTTGAAGAATACACTATGGTTAAAAGTACTAAAATTTATCATTATTGATTCACCCCCCCTCTCAGTGATCCAACAAATCAAAGAAAAATAAAATCAAAATAAACCAAAAGGAATTGTATAAATAAAAAAACTCAAAGTAAAAATAAGTCAAAGTTATGAAAAGGATTTGAAGCATAGAAAATTTGAGAAATTGAGACAATGTTTTAGAAAACAAATTATGTTACAACACAATAATTGCTTGCAATACTCCTCTCCATGTACCTATTTCTATGTTGTTGGATTGGAGAAGCCTTCTTACCATTCAACTTCTAGAAAAAATTAGGCATGTTGAACATGGATTTCTTATTCCAATAGGATACATCACAATGGAATTTATTTATACAATGTGAGCATGTATATATGTACCAAAAAATGTCTATGGTATGGCCTCCCTTCTTGCAGCAATGAAAAATGAGAAATTTCTTGTTTGACATAGACCTCCTGGTATTCTTCTTATTATTTATTTCGCTAATCATTTTGGTGTTGTCTTTAAGTGCAGGTCTGGGATGATTTTTCAAACTCTCCACATTGATTCTCTCCTTCAGTCTAGCACAAGGTTGAGGTGGGTGAGCTTCCACCTTCATTTACCATTGTTTCCCCTTCTCTTGATTAGCATACCAACTCCACCATATATGTTTCCTTCAGAAAAATGGTCTTCATGGTGAGGGTATTTTCACTTCTGTCATCAAATCCTAATCCTTCATGCTTGGCTCGAGGTGTGACTACAATGGGGCTCAAGATACATAGTCTCCTCTTTCCTATCCCTTGTCCATCATATCTCATTTTCACTAGAATTTTAGAACCAATTCCCCTTGTAAGCTTCTCAAATTAAACGATATTCCCTTGAGAGGTGTATACAGAAGGTGAGATTAACAAGGTGTTTTCAGTCATGGTGATAACATTTGTAGTGGAAATGGAAGGTTTACTTGCTCCTTTGTTCTCATGGATGAATTCTTGAAGCCTTATAAAGGCCTTCTCCTTATCTTCCAAATCGTGTTGCAATTGCTTCATCGTCTATGTGAGCCTGTCATCTTTCTAGTCATCCTTCTAGATGACCTTCTAACCAAGGTATAAAGGTTGTGCTATGTGATTTCCCCAATTTGTCCTGACTGCAATGAAGGATTCTTGGCCTTCTTTAAACTTATTCTTAAACAATGGAATAAATTTGATAGAACTATCCATGTTTTTCTCCATCTCTTCCATCCTCCAGTTAAACATCTTAACATGTTCCTTCAAGATTTTGTTCTCTTATCGAAGATATGCATTGTTGGACCTTAAGTATTCCACCTTATCTCTACTTGCTTTACTCATGCTACGCTCTGCAATATTTTGTTCACAATTATAGAAGAAGTGTCTTGTTCAAGGATTAAATTGCTTTGATACCATTTTATATGTAATAGAGGGGATTATATCCTACTCACTTCACCAACATGAATAACTATGTAGAATTTTATTTCTTGACTCTAAATTAGTTATGTCCCTAAGTTGTGCATATGGATGTCAGTCTCCTGGAGGATACCAAGCCTCATTCCTCTTTCCTAGAATCATCAATTAGCTAGCAATGACAATAAAAATTCAGACCAATGGACATCTAAGCTCTGCACATGTTGTCATTGTCATGTAGCACTTATTATAGTCTACGCTCACTATGCCACGTAGGTCTTTGAGTTGTCTGTAGTGCTCAATGAATTTCCCCATGGAACTATCCTATGGTTACTATATTTATTAGCTAACACATTCCTTAGCTTGTACAATTATTATTTATTGAATATTTATGTGCCTTAGTATCCCACTCACCCATTAACAAAACCCTTAGAATCATGGAAGAAATTCTCCACATGCTTGAGCAAGCACATAATCCACGTAACAATTAATACACATAGGTTCCTCCACACACCAATGGATTATACCTTCATTCACCTCCTTCATTGAAGCCATGATGGTTATGTTCCAAATGGAATCTCTCCTACATAGGAGTACCATAATATTTTGTGCCATTATATTTCACGTCAAAGTTGCACTGATGCTCAAGGTGGATGATCCATGCCACTTTTGGACCTTAGGTGAATGAGGAAGAGTGAGAAGAGATTATGACTAACCCATTATGAAATAAATGGGTGTATAGGAAGCAATAGTATTCCTTGTAGTGCCTTGGATATAGTTTTATGGTGTGGAACGTTTAGATGCTACACTGTGCATTTGATTCGTTCAGAAATTAGGGTTAGGGTTTACGTAGGATTTCCATCAAATTCAACATACATCTCTTGAACATTAATGGTTTCTCAGTTGCTCATATTCACACACTACATTGGAAAATGGAGAGTGAGTACATGGGGCTCTCCTCTGGCTATATCTTAGGCTCAAGTGTATGGACAACAAGAAATAAATGTGTGGCTTCTCTCTTGAGTGCTATTGTTTTTTTCTTGGACGCATAGAGTGTTGAGAAACTTGGACAAGTCATGGGTGGAAATGGATAACAAGTAGAGTTTTTGGGTGCTCCTATGAATTCCCATCACATAATGTATGACCCAACAAATAAATCTAAACTCCCACGGGATGAAAAACACCCAGAAATAAGTGAATTCACCCCAACAAACAAATGGATGCACAA
>ML787444.1:279616-293283 GCA_009831015.1 Picea engelmannii | reverse complement strand
TTAGTCCATTAGACAAAATAATAGCATAAAACTATATCAAATGGGTAAAAATGTTTTATAAATAGTAATAAAATCAAAATTTACTATGTCATTTTCATTTTCACCCAAAATAGTGCAATTTGGACTAACATACCTCCAGAATTTAAACAACGATCACGGGAGCAATAGGCAATAGAATCGCAAACTCTCTGGACTAGGTAACTCTTCATCCCATCCTCTTCAAATTCAATGGTTTACAATTTTGAATTAGGCTCCATTTTTTTAGTTTTTAAGGGCGCAAATTGAGTTTTTCGATATACGCGGGTTTCTACTAATATGTCGCATATACGACCAGATATACGCCCCTGTGTAAACTACAGGGAGCGTATATCAGGCCCTACCCGTGACTGTTTTTGGATAACTCGCATATACTTGCATAAAATGGAAACAAATAAGCTTCTAACTCAAAAATTGATTTTGTTTTTGCAGGATGGTGTTGGAGTGGAGGGAGAGAGAGCATGAGAAGGTAGATGCAACAATGGATCGGGATCCGGTGGCTCAAGAGGCATTAAAAATATGTGGTCTATACAAGTTTTGGGCTCTCAAAGGAATGAGGGCCCAAGTGAGGTTATTGGAAATGCTGGTGGGTTATTGGGATCCAGATAGCGAGATCTTTATCCTTGATGGAAAACCATTAAGGATCAAAGTAGAGGACATCTACTTCTTGACAAGACTTTCACGTTGAGGAGAGGTCATGGACCTCAAGTCACATGGGGCCAAGAGTGCAATGAAGGTCGAAGAATACATCGAGGCCCACTGTGTTGCAGGGACTCCCATGGTGGGAATTCAAATCCCTATCCGGGCTATAGATAACCTCAGCCTGAAGATTATTGTGCTCGTGCTTACTAGGATCATAGGGTCAGCCTCGCTGCATCAAGCATTGAGACCTCTTATGTTTTACGCACTAGAGTGTGCGAGACCTACCATGTACGATTTGTGTACCTCACTACTGACCAATATGAAAGGTCAACTGACAGAGTGCAAGCAGGGGGGAAAGAGAAACTTTGGGTTTGCCTCTATCCTTTGTAGATTCTTTTTTGAGTGGATCCCAAGCTTGGGATCTAGAGTGGAGATCATTTTTAGAGGGCCACGTGATCCTGCTATGGCACGATGGATCGAGGTAATGAGATGGTAGGGGGGAGGTAGGGTGGTGACACCCTATAATGATGATTTTTTCTTCTGGTGGAGGAGACAAATCGTAGCTCTAGATGACTATCCCTATGTAGGAATTGATTTCATAGGTGATCCTGATATGCCACTTCCACCAGGAGCCGCCTATGGTGCCATAGGTAAACAATATTTTTTATATATTTCATTTTTTGTATTTTTCTATTTAAAAGAACAAAAATATTTTATGGATGGTGTTTTTAAATATTAACTTGATACTTGTGTGGTTGCAGACATGGGTCCACAATGGCCAGAGGGATTCCTATGACATAGGCAGAGGCACCAGGGAGATGAGGCAATGGGAGGAGAGGCGGAGAGAGTCCTTCAGAACATGCAGGGCAACCTGTCATGTTTGACACAGAGGATTCCTATGGTTCAGGTGGAGGATCTACCTGAAGCCATGAAGAGGCAGGTTATCGGTGTACTTAGAGCATGGATATGACTCTTACAGTGTCTCACCAATGCCATGGTTTTCTATCATGAGACTCATCTGGCGCCACAGGCGTAGATGTCATGGGACATGTATATCAGCTGTATATGTATTTTTTAGGGTTTTAGCCCCAATTTTGTAATATAAAACACCACATTTTTTGGAAATATATAAAGAGGGATATTCACCTGTACTTATATCTTACAATGTGTACATTGATTTAATGGTTTTATTTTCTTTATTAATGTGAAAAATGCCAATTCGAAACATAATTAGCGTAGGCATCAGATACATGATTAGAACTTCTAGGAATGTGAAAGTATGTAATAAAATCAAATTGATGTTCTAAAATACGTACCCATAGGAATCGACAGAGTAATGTCATATCACGCACATGGTAACGAACGTTCAAATGACATACGACTAACTGAGAATCCAGGTGCACCTCTATAGAGTGAATACCATTTGATATAACATCGCGCAATAATTCTATGATGGCATTGTATTCGGCCACATTATTCATGGATGGCCCTAGGCATACACCACCTGAAGACACCAGTAGACCCTCGGGTGAGTAAATCACCCAAGCGACAGAAGCTAAGTTGTGTGTATGACGATTGGCTCCGTCTACAAATCCTACATAGACCAAAGACTCCGTTGACATCTGCGAACAAAAGGGAAAACTCGATAAGCAATCCAAAGAAAAAAAAGGAGAAAAGGTGTATATGCACTAAATTTACATTAGTATACAAAGGGTTTCTCCCAAGCCCAGGTCTCAAGTGTAATACCTTTTTAAGTAGATCCCATTTCTAGGCTCAGCTAATTTATTCTCTTCATAATATTCCAACTCATAGGCTCCTTTTCTAGAACATGTCGCACGATATAAGGACTATGCCACATGGGTTTAAACTTGCCTACCCCTAGCGGTTCTTTGGCTTGGTCATACAAGAGGACCAAGTCACCCTTACCATACAACTGGGGACAGATAGACTTATCGTACTGAACCTTGACACGTTTCTTGTTTTCCTCGATAGTTGTAAAGGCATCCCAACATTGCTCGTCAATACTCTCTAAGTGTACAAGGCATCGCTCTAAATCCAAAGTGTCAGGTAGGAGATCAACTGCCAATTTGAGAGAAGGGATTTCACATTCGACGGGAAGTATTGACCCCACACTATGTATTAACTGAAAAGGAGAAAAATTGATGGTAGTCTTAACCGAGGTTCAGTATGCCCAAAGTGCGGGATATAACATGATGTGTCAGTTGGAATTGCTCTGACTGACAGTTTTTTGCAAGATGGCCTTGAGAGACTTATTGACGACCTCTACTTGCCCATTTTCTTGGGGGTAATAAGAAGACGAGTGATCATGTTTAAACCCCAGCTTAGATTCTAGTTATATCATCATTTCATTTTGAAAATGACTTCCATGATCAGTGATAATATCACTCAGGATACCAAACCGAGCGATAATTTGGTTGAATACGAAAAAATTTGCAGTCTTCCCATCAGATTTCATGGTAGGCATGGCTTCGGACCACTTGGTGAAGTAGTCGAAAACCATGATAATGTGTTGATGCCCCCCAACCAAAGTTGGGTTGTAATCAACAAAATCTACTCCGCACTTGGTGAAGGGACCGATGGTAATGACTAGGTGAAGAGGGGCTGGGTGCGAGCACATTTTTCGAGTGAACACCTGGTAGAGGTGACACTTCTTAACCGCTTCAATACAATATTTAAATATGGTGGGCCAGAAGTAACTAGCTCGCAAGATTTTTTGGGTTGTCGCAAGCTTGGATAGATGACCACCACAAGCCCCTTTGTGGAAATCATTAAGGACTAACTCGGCTTCCTTGTGAATTAAGAAATGAAGTAAGATACTATCTATTCCTCGATGATAAAAAGTGTCACCAACGACTATATACTTTTTGGATTGGTATCTAACACACCATCGATCATCTCGCAAGACATGCTGAGTGAACTTCAAGGTTTGAAGATATAAAACAATATCTCCATACCAGGGGTCAGACGATGAGATGAGGAAAATGTATTCATCTACGAATGAATCGACATGAATAACATCTTCGTCTAATCATGGGAAATTGGATATTAACTCTAAAAAAACTATTGATTTCTTGGACTTGGCCGAAGCAAAGTCGAGATCAAATTCTTGTAATATGACAATCCATTTATTATACTTTCCACCTATGATATGTCTAGTGAGGACATATTGAAATGGATTAACATCGGCAACCACAGTAGTTTTGCAAAGAAATATATAGTGTCATAAACGTTGGACTGCGTGGACGATAGCCAAAGCTAGCTTTTCAATGTGCGAGTAATTACGTTCAGGACCGACTAAATTTTAACTAAGATAGTAGATGACGTGCTTGTGGAGCTCATCATCCTCTTGAACTAGAACCATACCAATGGTCTCTTTAGACGCAACGATATACAACAAGTAATCTCTACTGTAATCAGGAGATTTCAGCAGAGGGGCCGATACCAAGGCTTTCTTTAAAGCGTCAAAAGATTGTTGGGATCGCTCATCCCAGATAAACGGGGTGTATTTATTCAATAGGTGCATGAAACCCTTAGTGATATTGGCATAATTCACAATAAACCGACACAAAAAGTTAGCTTTCCCTTGTAAACCTTGAAGTTGTCTAATCGTGTGCGGTGGAGGCAACTGAAGAATTGCCTCAACCTTAAGTGGATCTACCATGATCCCTGTCTCAGAGACTAAGAATTCTAAGAGACGGACATATCTAACGCAAAAGATGCATTTATGAGGATTGAGTCAGATTCTATAGTAGCAACATATTTCAAAAACCAGTCGAAGGTGCATAGCATGATCCACTCTTTTGCAAGAGTGAGCAGCAAGATCATCAAGGTAAGCTTCGACTATGTGTTTGAGATCATGAAAAGTGAAAGTCATGGCTCATTAGAAGGTTGCTCTGACATTTTTTAGGTCGAAAGACATTTTCCAGTATGCAAACGTGCCCCAAGGACATATGAATTCCATCTTATGTTGGTCTTTGTGTTTGATTTGGATTTGGTTATAGCCTGAAAATCCATCCATAAAAGAAAATATTTCGCTTCCCGCACACTCATTGAGAATCTGATTAATGAAAGTCATGGGGAAGTTATCTTTAGGACAATCCTTATTCAGTTCGTGAAAGTCCATACACATGTGGATGGTTCCTTTATTTTTATTCATGAGAACATGGTTGGATACCCATTCGGTCAAGAGAACTGGGTAGATAAAGCCAACATTAAGTAGCTTCTCTACCTCTGCCTTAATAGCGGGGGCCTTCCTAGGATTAACAGCTCTAAGACATTGTCTAATGAGTTTAGCATCCAGGTAATTCCTAATCTTATGTTCGACAATACAGGGGTCGATCCCTAGCATCTCTTCATATGACCAAGTGAATACATCTTGAAATTCTTTGAAGAGGTTGTTGTAGATCATAATCTCTTCTGGCGAACAATCTGCACCTATATTTACATTTTCGATATTTCCAGGGGTACGAGAGATATCGATCTGGACGGTAGGAGAAATACTTTCCATATTCCCTTTAGCGTAAATGCCATGTGTATCAAGTGGAACTATGGCGTGACCGACTGTCTCACTCAGGGTAGATCTAAAATCATCTTTCTCAATTCTTTCAAGACTTGGGAGAAAACAAGATTGATGATGCATATCATCCCAAGGTCTCTCAAAAAAATTCATGGCTTCAAGGATGGATTCATCCGAAGGAAAAGTCTCATCCAAGAAATCATGTGAAAAAGATAACGAAGTGGCCCACATGGACCTAAGAACTGGATCTTCCTCGACCGTCTATGAGGGAACAGGATCGGGATTGGCAGAAGAGTCAAGGATAGCTTGATATGCAATATCTACTACCGATAGTGGCATAGCCATGCCAGCATGAGACTAACCTTCAATCAACGAAGTCGAAGAAGGTAGGATCCAAAGGTCACTAAAATAAGAAGTGCGGAAAGGGATGGAATTCTCTACTGAAGCGGGCGTACTAGACATGGCGTAAATGTGGTGAGTCAATGTCGAGAAGTTGAAAGTACCCATGAGGTAAGAATACATTCCCACACTGATATTCTCAGTTGCCGACTAAGAATTTCCGACCACAGGGATCGATGGTCCAACATATGCATTCGGGCTAGAGTATGCAAAGGATAACTGGTTGATCGTCACAATCTCCCCCTGATGAGGAAAACAAAGCATGCGGAAAATAGATGATACAATGATGACCATAGCATAAGTCCAATTGTGACCTAGTAACAGGTTATAATCGAGAGGTGCATCAACTACCTCTACTTCCACCTCTACCATCTTCCCACCTAACTGGACTGGAAAGGCAGGGATAATAGCATGAGGGTGGAAGGAATGACCGTCAAATGAATTCAACATGGTCGACGACTTTGAAAGGGTTGGAGAACCGATAGCTTTCCAACAGACTAAGGACATCACGCAAGTGGAAGCACCTTCATCAACAACCACTTGTTTGATGGTATATTTAGAATACTCCACATGGATTTGGAAAGCCACATGGTAGGGTAAGCGAGGCTTCACGTCCGTGACATCAAACTTGATGATCTTCAAGCCACTAGGTTCTAGAGCTCCTAAGGTAGACAGTAAGGCATTCCTCTGTGATGGACACGTCTGGAGTACCTCCAAAGCAAACATCATGCAAGGTGTTTGGCCCAAATACTCAACAATAGAGTAGTTTTGGGTGACTCTAGCATTAGGGTTATGGGTAGAGCACTTGAATACTCCTTTCAGAATACGAGGTGGTGGCTCTGGTTTCTCGATCTCTAAATTCATCTCTGGGGGTGGAGGAGGAGCTTCTAGGCTGGTACTAGATTTTGAAGAGCCATAATCTCAAGAGCGAGTGGCTATATCGATTTTTGCGTTGACCATATTGACACAAACACGGTTGCCATCTTGAAGTGGTGGGTTTTGACTCCCACCAGGCACATTTCTGGCATTCGAAGAACTCGAGGCTAAGTGTTGGTTGTGAGGAAAAGGTTTCGTTAGCATAGCAGGTGGAAGATTTAAAAGCCTCACAGCCTCCACAAGTTTGGGGCATAAGTGTGTAAGGTGATCATCAGTACAACGTTTACAAGGAAACTTAACCTTATTCTTTTCTTTCTTTCCCTCTCCAACATTATCGTTCTGTTTTCCATTATTATCCTTTTCCTTGGGTTTATTCTTCCCACCTCTATGATTATTTCAACCTTTTCGTTTATTCCCATCTAGTTTTTGGTCACCATTTGGGTTTTTCAACGACTACACAGAATGTAAATCCATTGATTGCATGGGTTTGGAGGATCCAGATGAAGTTGGTCCTCCAACAGACTTCGTTTCTGAGTCTGTGGACTTTACATTGGTGGACCCCACAATGCCATCGACATGGGGCCCAGGACTCTGTCTAGGATCATGAGTCGACCGCGGTACATCGGAAAGAAGGTGGTATAACATCCCAGACTGAGCATAGATCAAATCGAATTGCTAGGCTCTAAAAATGGCCTCTTCCTCACTGAAGACCCCGGAAGTAGCAACATCCTTTGAAATAGGAGCATGCAAAGACTTTAAAAACCATTCTAAAAGAAATTTTAGGGGTATGGGATTCTTAACTAACCATCTTCACATATGCCATTCTTGGATATGGTCTGAAATATGAGTGTCAGTACCCTGGCGTAAAGTTGAAAAAAGTTCAAGGCCAACATCGTAACGAACGGGTAGTTGAAAATGGTTAAGAAGGGATAACACTAACTATTGAAAAGACCCATATGTCCCCCTAGGTAGCTCAATATACCATTGTGATGCAATCCTAATAAGAGTGCGTTGAAACAATCATAATCTAATAGAATCATGATTCAAAGAATTCGATGAGCACCATAGGTGAAAAGAAGTGATGTTATCACCAAGGTCCTCACCATTCTTACCCTCAAACTTTGAAATGTCTGAAGGAAGTTTGGTGGGGATAGGAGGGCATGTGGGATCATGACTCACTAAGTCTCTCATTAGTTTAGACAAATATACAAGATTAAGCATGGCCAGAAAGGGAATACGGGGTTGTGACACCTGACCCCATCCTCCCGCAAAAGACTGAGTATTAGGAGTTGCATTCCATCCAGGATTCTGGTAAGGACCAAAACCTTGTCACAAATTAAAAGACCCTCCTCCGGGTCGATTTGTGAAAGATGGATTGGGCATCATTCCAGTAGGAATGTTTTGATAATGGTTATGAAAATTTCCCTCAATTGGATTAGCTCCAAACTGAGGGTTGTTAAAATGGCCCCCAACTAGATTAGATATAGGTTGGGGGGTGCCCAAGACATAATAATAACCTCCTCCAGGTGGGAATCTGAAGGATTGAAGTGGATTCATTATGCCAAAAGTATTGGTCAAATTCAGCACCGAGGGGATAGGGATATAGGGCAGAACTTATCCGCCAACTTGGTTGTTCCATCCAGTCGTAGAAGGATTAGACCCGAGGTTAAGGAAGGGGAAACTTCCTACATTAGGATTTGCTTGGGGAACATGAGATCTACCAAACGTAAAAGGAGTGTAAGGAGGTGTAGTGCCCCCAGGTCTAAGGCTAGCGTTATGGCCAACAGCTGGGATGGAAGTCGAAAACTGCGAAGTGAAACTTGGCATACCATAATAAAATGCACTAGTATCCATGGGGATGGTCTGAACATTGTAACTCGGTGAGTGGCCAAAACCCCCAAAAGGGTTAGACACAAGAGACGAAGCATTGACTACGGGATAAGCCATGGTACCGGTGTAGGCCTCTGGCACTGCAACTGTAGCGGCTGCAGGTGTTGAAGGAGTGCAATTAACTATAGTGGGATTGGGAGTTGATGAAATCCCAAGGTTCTGAAGACTAGATTCAATACTCATCCTTGTGGGATCACAAGTCTAAAAAGTGGATGTGTGTGTACCACTCCTGATAACTCTATGCATTTTAGAAGGCAATAGCTTGAAAACCGGTGGTAACTGTAACAACCTACGGGACCTGCGAGGAAGTTGGTCTGACTCCACGATGACTTATGACTCTCAACAAATAAAAATATGTCCTAAGGCCAACTAGTAATCAAAGAGCATACCAAAAAGTCAAACAACCAATATGCATGCAAACGGGCTAAAGTGGTTGAGTGGCCTCCCTCGCTAAAGAAGGTATGCCTCGTCCAAGAGGGACTTGAGACTCCCTGCTAAAGTTTGGAGGTAACAATATCAGTTATAAGGGCCCTCGTAGGATTAACAACCAGTCGGTCAGATCCCCCCGAAGAGGTAATATTCCATAAAGGTTGTGTGTTGTCTGACCCCTATCTGAATCAGGATATAAGCAGAATAACCCCTGGAAGTAACCTATGAGAAACCTAAGTCAAGAAACTAATCAACCACTGTATAACCGATGCATAGGTGAACATTCGTAAGTCTGGATTACCGTATGGGCAGGGTAGCAAAGACCAAAACCTTGAAAGTACCACCTCTCATAGAGGTATGGATACTAACAAGATCCCCAAATATGAATAAATCTACATAAATATCTCTGACACTAGGTGAGTATACATGGGTTATCCCTTCAACAAACTTTGCATGACCTCGTTCTTAACTCCGGTGTGAGCGGAGCCTCCTGATATTACCAATTATACAATGGATTTCTCAACTCCCTATCTCAGACGCATATGTTGATTTAATTGCCTTGGACAAGTTTACTCGCAAAATCCTATTCCAAGGCACTAAATCCCAGGCTAGTTTGTGCACCTTAAACAATAAAATCATTACTAATCAATTTTAGTTTAAAACGTAAATTTTATTGGCCGTGATTACTCAAAAAGGTATGGAAATGAAACTCATGGTGTTATGACTCTGCATAAAAATAAAAATAGATATAATGAAAAGCCTAACTTTAACTTTTCAGTGAATGATATGTTAAATAAAATCAGTGCAATATTCAATTTTAACTCTGCAACTCAGAAGTAAAATGTGATCTTTCGCTAAATGCGCTAAGCTAATGATAAAGGTTCCAAGACAAAAATACCAACCAATGCAAAATACCTAATTTTTTTTATTTTCATTGTATTAAAAAGAAAATGCATGGATTGATAAGCGACTTGACATATAACTTCTATTGTGTATAAAAGAAATCGCTCAAGCAGAATACCAAATATCTAAGAAGACAACCCAACTACCAAGGACAAATCAAAAATGGAAAACAAAGAGAAAGACGCCGCCCAAAAATTCTACTCCAAACAGGTTTCCTGTCATCCCAGATAATCTCAATAGGCACCACAGAGACCTAAGAAGGCTCAGTGATCCTCAAAACCTACCCAGCAGACACTAAAACAAGCAAGAAAGCAAGGGGAAGTGGTATACGTGATTTTTCAAGAGAAAATGGCATATATACACCTCTTGCAGTGGAACAACAAGCATGTATATGCGGCTGTCAAGGAAAAAAGGGCGTATATCTTTTAAAACAAGGCTAGGCAAGGGTAAAAGGCTAAAAAACTCAGACCCAGAGTGAACAGACTCTGTCCAACTATGATATGATAAGAAACATAAAGGAAAAATAGTAATGTAAGAAGAAAAAATACTTCAACCCTTAGAAGGAAGATCTATCCCCAGTGGAGTCGCCAATTCTGTTACAAGGGAAAAACTATCTATGGCCAAGGGTAAACCACAACAGACAAGTATGACTGCAAAAATCAACTCAATTCCAACATGTGCTATATAAAATAATGTGCAATAGGAGGAAGAAGCCTACCTTGATCAAATTGTTTGATGTTGTTCAATCATTGAGCACTTTGACCCAAAGCTTTACACCTGCAAGAAGTTTTCAACAAACAAGCGATGCAAGTATATAGTGACAATATATAAATTGAGTTAGCACATTAGATAGCACAGTACATTAATAAACATTACAAAAATGCCCATGGATAATAATCATATATTTGCAAGATATCGATAGGACAGGAAAGGAGTATTTCTATTAATAATTGATCAACAAAAGTATCAACATTACAGACTTCCGTGTCAGCACGGTTCGAAACCAAGAAACCAATTTCCTTCCAACTGGGTCTCCACCACTTCAATCCTCCACCAAAGGCAAGCTCATAGAAAAGAGGTAATGAGGTCCTCTCGAAAATAAGGAAAGATATTGGGGGTTAAACACTGTGTTCAGACTTGAGGTACAAACAGATGCAGACTCAATATGAAGTAATTTCTCCAGAGTAACTTTGCTCTCAAAGTTGAATGATTTCTCCTATTTTTCCATAGCTTGAAATTGTGCTCTTATAGCCTCCAAAATGCAAATGAAGGGACGATTCAGAACATTTCCAGTATATGGAAGGCCAAAGATCAGAGATCTTCTATCGTGACATGGAAACCCGACCTCATTTTGTATTTTTTGGCACAAATACTGATATACGCGAGTTGTAGTGGAACAACAAGTGTATACACATCTTGCAAAGCAGTTAGGGAGTGCATATGTGGAAAAATATATATTTTTGGCTCTGGATTTATCAAAAAGGGGTTGATAAGTCTACATAGGGAAATGGAAATATGCCCTCTGTGCAAGATAGCAATGGTGAGGAAAATATTGCTATAACAAACCAAGAAAGAGAATACATATTTAAACAACAACAAAAATGACAATCACACACAATACACAAATATTTTACCCTAGAAACCCAACACTCGAAGAACCATAATTCATTAAGTGTCTTTCTCTTTGTTTTCTTATCCATTCAATGAATAAAGAGTTACATAATTAATCTTAGTCTACACCTAAGACATAATTGCCATCATACTCTATTTCTCTACATAAGAACAACCATGTAGACAATTCAACTTACATCTACATGACCAACAACATCCTCTTAAAGGATTCATCAATATAATACAATTACAATACACCTTATTTATAGCCTTTACAACATGCAAATGGAAGTTCCATTAAATGTGGGGGGAATTTTGAAAATGCGTTCCTACAAATTGGTCAGTACCACCTGAACTCTCATATATTTTATATCGACATGGGTGTTTGTGACAATGTGCTTAGTGTTGAATGGTTATGCACACTCGTCCCCTTCACCATATAATTTAAGGAATTAACCATGCAATTCCAACAGGAGGGAAAATGGTATAAGTTCCAAGGAAACACAATAGGATCCCCTGAGATCATCAGTTCCCACCGAATGTAAAAGCTACTCAGAAAAGATTATTCTAGCATTATTTCCCAACTCCATTCCATTCAAATAGTTGAGACACCCTTTGTGCATCTTGACCTCCAATCTATACTCTCCCAACACCAATCTATTTTTAACACTCCTCATGGACTTCCCCCTTCCCGTGGTGCCCATTCCCCTAGTCTCAGGTAGTCTTCCTCCCCATGATCACCCTTATCATCATCCCTTTTCCTAGAAATATAAATTTGAGAAAAATGTTCGAGTGATCCAGGTGGATATCGGTGGCCACCCACCTATTCCAATTGGATCAAAATAGTTTATTGGCAACCTACTACTTTTAGCATTGTTTCGGTTCCTAAACTTTTGGGCCCATTTTGAGGGCCTAAATGACGTTTTTTCTCGATTTGGCACCTCAACGATACGTGAAGGCTCTGATTGAGCCACCAAAATGAAGATCCTTGTTGATACCTTTCCAACGAGCTATCATGCACCCCAAACGGATATTGTATTCCAAAGTTACGCCCCCAAGAAGTCGATACACCAAACTACCCAAAACGAGGTCCACAAAATTGTTGGCTTTTCATCTTCCGGGGTTAGGGTTTTGGATTTTATTTATGTTAAAAAGGCTTTGGGGCCTCATTGTAATAATCATCTTCTTGAAAATGTGAGTATCTGTCACATCTCTTCTCAAAGATAAGCTGCCACCACTCTAGCGATTCTTTCACTCTATATTTCTATAGTTTTGTACCTTTCTCTCATTAATAGAAATTGTGTATTACTGTATCTATGTGTTTATGGTTATATCCCTAATATATATATGTTATATTATTATCTCTATCGCAATATCTTTGTGTATATCTTGATTATATCTCATCTCTCATTTCGTGACGAAAATAATCTGTATCATCGAGAATTGCTCGAAATGAGTGCTATTTGTCTTAGTACCATCCCTTATTCTTCTCCTATAGTCATGATATTTAAGAAAGAAGGCACTTGGCACCTATGTCCTGATTTTCACGCCCTCAAAAAATCACAATAAAAGACAAATTTATCATTCATGCCATTGATGACCTTTTGGATGAAATGGTACTCAATGCTTTATCAAACTTGATATTCGTTTTGGCTACCACCATACTTGTATGAAAGAGAAAAATTTTCCCAAGACTATGTTTCTAACTCATGAGGGTCACTATGAGTTCCCAACCATGCCCTTTGGCCTTTGTAATGCATGTTATTGGATAAATCCGTAAGTGCGGACACAAACCGATCTCCCTAGATCCACCTGGGTCTAGAACAAAACAGGACAGAACATGACGCCTTCCTTAAGTTTTAGATATTGAATTTACTATCCAACTTCAGAATTTACTAACTAGTTGGTGATGAAATCCAACGTCGTGGGAAACAAAGTAAGAAGGGGTTGAGATAGAGCTGGTGGAAAAGTTATGTTGACGACCTGCTTAACGGACTTACACCCTGGTGCAAGATCCCACACATAATCATGGGTATACCCTCCAAGGAGCCCAAGTGAGTTTGGTCAACGTCAATTCCAGGTACCGTGAAGACTTTCCCCTCCACAGTCGCCTCATGTAAAGAACCTAGAAAGATAGGCCACTAAGGTTACCACCAACAACAATAAAGCCTGGGGGGACAGTCGACAGTCCGATCAACACACAAGGGCAGGGTATCTAGCCCGAAATCAACTCAAAAGGCTTCCACTCATCATTGTGGGTATACCTTCGAGTGATCCCCGTAATACGTGCAATCTCTACACTGATGTCAACAAAGCAGGGTGAGTAACTCTGCCAACACCAATG
>ML787444.1:244455-257868 GCA_009831015.1 Picea engelmannii | reverse complement strand
GCAAATGGTTTGGTTTGATTGATGTCAAGTAATTGATTGATTGATGATTGATGAACAATGAATATGCATTGATGAGAATGATAGATGTTCAAGTGGAAACCAATTGATAAAGATGGATCATTGATATGATGCCCTTGATGAGACTAATAGATTTCCAAGTGGAAACCAATTGATAAAGATGGATCATTGATATGATTCCCTTGATGAGAATGATAGATGTCCAAGTGGAAACCAATTGATAAATATGGATTCATTGATGAAGATGGATCAATGAGTTTTCATTGATACATGATGCATAGTTTACATATATGATGCAGTGGTGAATTGATGCAAAGATGAATCATTATTATCTTATCATGGTTGATAAGGTGCACAAATGGATGAACTCGAAAGTGGTCCCCTTATGTTGAGATCCCTCACGGGAAGTCTCTTTATGGATTGAGTTATCCTAGGAGAACGGTTGGAGGACCCATGATTGTATGTGGAATAATGAGATGAAGATCAATGAAGTTGTTGGTGAAACTATCCTAGATGGATAGTGCTTGTCATGCCATTTCTGGTGGTATGTGGAATTTCACATAACTCCTCACGGTTTGAGAGTTATGGCCTTATGAAGTTGGAGGACCCCCATATGAAGGCTTGAAGCCCCCAAGGTCAAAGAAGTAAAAGTGCTTGAAAAGAATAAATCATTATTTAAATGATAAAGTAAAGTGACAAAATCAAGAAAGATTATTTAAATGATAAAATGAAGTGACAAAATCAAGAAGGAATATTTAAATGAAAAAGTATTGGAGAACTTTTTATTCATGCAAAGTGGTTAACCCTAAAATAAGGAAAATAGGTTAAGTAACCTAGAAATGGGTTAAATAACCTAAAAATGGGTTAAGTGACCTAGAAGATGAAAGTATAAATAAGAAGCTAGGATCTCTTGTAAAATATGCATTTGGTAAGAATCCTTTTGTGGATCAATGGAGAGCTTCTTGTGAATATCTTGTGGAGTATTGATGGAGAGCTTCTTGTGAGAGCATCCTATTGTGTGGATCTCTTGAGCATGATTGAAGATCTATTCTGAGGAAGAGATCAAGAGGATGATCTCATGGATGCATCAAAGTTTCGACAATGTCGTAGATCTTGATGGAAAAAGTCTTGGATTCACAGAAAACCCTATTTTCTGATGTCCACGCAGGTTGTCTATGTATAGGGTGCCTGTACACACGGGCTGGCTGTGTATAGGGTGAGTGTAAATGCGGTTTGACTGTGTACTGGGAGTGTGGAGTGGATAAAATCATGGAGATCTTTTTTTGATTTGGTGCGAAGCTCTTGGATGATGAGGCAGGTTCCAGATCTGCATTCTATGGCCTCAGATCTATCACTAAGACACCGGTATGGTTACATTATTGTATTGATGGATACTATTGTTTGATATGTTGTGAATGCTTAGGGAATTATTGGTATGGCTTCTATGATGTGGCTCAGTTTGGTTGATTTGGTTGTTGGAGTGAGCAGCACTCTTGTGATTCAGTAGTGACATGATTTCTATGGTATACTAGTTATTTATACATGATTGAGATAACATTCATATTGATTTGTTGTGGATCATGAGCAAGCTATTGGAGAGCTTGGATGTGTTGTGACTGGTTGTGGTTCATTTTGGATAGTGGAAGATAGAAGAGAAAGTGATTGTAGGTTGAGCATGTGAAGAAAAGAAAAACCCTAGTTGCTTAGAAGAATATGCTTGTTGCATTATACACTAGCCACGTCACACATGGGTTGTAGTGAGCCAGGGCGCGCGCACATGCGGGCTGCACTACTGATAGGTCACATACCTGTTGACAGATTGAAATCTGTTGAGGATTGTTGCCTCATCTCAGTTGGTGCTGAGAATGTAAGTTGAGTCTTGCATATAGAGTTGGTGCTCTTGTAGAGTTGTACTCTATTCAGTTGTTGTTGATAAACCCTAAGGATTGTAGTCCGTAATAAAAAGAAAATTGTACATACATCTTGTGTTCTTTGTGTTCATTGTGGTGATGACTTTTTGATGATATATTGTTGATATATGTTGTTGATATGTGCTCACATATAACTGGTTATAAATGACAGCAATGGGCAATGAATAAATGTTGAATGCTAATTGATGAGGTTTCGTGCAAGAGGGGAGTTTTGGGAAAAAGAGCCCCACACTCATTCACCCCCCCTCTAAGTGTGGTAGGTGTGTCCAACATCTGCAACTATGAAATTTGTTCAATTTCACCATGATAACATCATCTCAACCTCTATAACAAATTATCACTGTGGGTTGATATTTATGGAATGAATTTCCCCGAAATCAATTCCCGAATTGAGAATTTTATTTACTAATCTCTCTCCAACTGTCACGGCTTCACAGTAACTTCAAATTTGACCAATTATAGGTACGAATTTGCTAGAACATATATTAAACAATAATGTCTCACCACTTGGCTGAATTTACCCATTCCCCCATGAATTCACCATTTCCCCTTTAACTTAGCTTTGCAACTCGAAATTTGGCCACTTCAAAATAAAAATTCTGTGAAATCTCGCTTCAACTCGACTTGCTCGACCCATTCAGGCTCAGTGTTGAAACCAAAGCTCTGATACCAATTTGTAACATCCTCGACCTCACACCAGCCTAGATATACCACTCCTCAGACGCTTTACTTATCTCTGAAGCCATCTTTGTAACATTCCCAGCCTTCAAAAGGTCAGGCCATGCTACTCCTGAACACTCTTTCATGCTCAGATACCAATTTGTAATGCCCCCGACCATTCAAGTCGGGCCACGCTACATCAGAGAACACATTTGTTCTTTGTGCGGAATGTACTGTAACATACTTAGCATCCTAACTAAGTTATGTCTCATATAATTTTCTAATTGAATGCAATTAAAACATATGCACACACAGAATTCTTGCAGAAGCTTAATATATATATAATGTGAACAAACAAATACACAATGTAAATGCATGAATTCACACTAAAATAGAAATAAACATATACAGGAATCATATACATGTAATACCCATAAGCATATAGATAGCTATAATCACGCATAGGATAAACCCATAAAAATAACACGTGAATAACAATGCAACATGTAAATTAATCACACAATTGAAACTTATCTTTGTGATAATTTCACCAACTGCGTGAATACCTTCCACGAACATCCTAGCCTTCGACCACATTTTTCATCACTCTCAAGAGTGATTCACCCCCGAACTGGGACTAAACTCCAACCGGGTAAAGGGTTCCTAACCAGACTAAAGGCTCATGAACAATAGAAAAGACTATGTCTCAAGTGCTCACTCAACTAACATCGTACAGTCCCTCATTCCCCACATGCCTACCCCACCCAAGGAAGTGTTCCCCTTCTCTGATCAACAATCCCTCAGCTACCCCACTTCCCTTCCATGGCTTCAGCAACAGGACGGACAGGAAGTCTCAGAGCCCTGTAGTTGTAGTTTATCACCTTCAAGAAGTCAATCCCCAACAATTCTCTCACCTAGAGAATTGCTCACGGGCCTGAAAACCCGCCTCTTCAATATCCCACAGGCTTGACAATCCGCTTCTTCAATCCTGCTCCCAAGATAACAGTTACCCAACAAAAGGCTCTGGATACGGGTTCAGGTAATGTCATGAAGATACAAATTATAGCTCAATGGTTTCCAATCCTCTTGGATGATTGACTGTATATCTCAGTGATGGATGAATCAGGGGAAATATGATGATCTGAATGATGGAGAGTCCCCAAAATGAACTAAGTCCAACAATATGTATGCATGCCCCCAACTTGACACTTGTCATGTTGGAAGCTACTTTGGCCCACTTGGCCCCAACTTAGAACTTAGGATAACATAATTATCCATACTTTATGATTTAAGAAATATTAATATAATATTCATTAACTTAGCCCCTTCCCTTTCCCTAACTAGTGGATTTTAGTCCCCCGTCTCTTTTATCATGGTCGGTATGTGCGCAACAATGTATTGTATATTAAATATGACATAAGTACAAAAATAGGCACATTGGTTGTTAATATCTAGGCTCTCCGACCTAATTAAAACATAAGCATCCTAGCTTATAATACTGGCTCACCAGCCTATAAAACTAATCATATACACAAGGTTCCCTGGCCTCTACATCATCTGCACTTAAGATGTTGTGCACGGTATCCCGTAATGTGCACACTTCCAAATTTTACTGCGCAGTACATGCGCGCACTACACCATGGAAATGCAAGACAAAAGGTATAAAACAACTCACCAGCTTAAGTACATTATTACATTTAATGTTGGGGTTCTACCTGGGGATATTACATGGGATATGTATTTATCCTAAGTCCCTAAGGAATGGGATTGGGTCACCAAGTGGAGCTAAGTTAACTCTTAACATGACAAGTATAGAGTTATAATCATGAAAATATATTGTTGGACCTTAATGTATTTTGGGGGGATTCGCTCATTCCTTCAGGAGGTAGACCAACTTTCCTCTGGGAGGAATCTGTATCTACTTGTAATTTTTTCCATCACATAACCTTGTGATTGGGAAGGCCTCTGCATGATTGAAGAGGCGAGTTTTCAATATCATGTGTGATTGAAGAGGTGGGTTTCCATGCCCATGTGTTATTGAAGAAGCGAGTTTCCAGGCTCATGTTGGTTGAAGAAGCGGGTTTACAGGCTCATATTTTTCGAAGAAGCGGGTTTCCAAGCCCGTGAGCATTCTCTCTAAGTGAGAGAATTTTTGGGAATTTCTTTCCCAAGGTGACCAGTGTGACAAAGGGTCCTTGAGACTTCCTATATGTCCTATTTTTGAAGCCCTTGAAGGGAAGTGGGGAAGCCAAAGGACTATTGAGTAGAGAAAAGGAGCACTTCCTTGCATGGGATAGGCATGTGGGGAATGAGGTATTGTAGTCTATTTGTTGGGGTTGGCAACTTTGTATGAGTTTTTTTTTTCTGTGGATAGACCTTAGCTTGGCTTAGGGATCCTTTGACCAGGTGGATTTTTAGCCCCATCTCAGGGGAGACTTATTGCAAATAGTTTCTGAGTGGCAGATTCTATGGATGGGAGGAACATCTGAGGTCTGTGCGTAGGTGGTGGATTACAACAAAAGATAAGTTTTTTCTTATGTGTATTATTCTCTTAGTAATGTGCATATACATGTTAAATATATTATGCAATATATATATATATATATATATATATATATATATATATATATATATATATATATATTTGTGCGTAGATTATATATTTTTTAGAATTGTATGTTTGTTGCATATGTATGGCATGGGTCATGACAGTTTATATGTGTTTATATAGTTTTTAACATGTGAATGCTTATGCTATTTTTGTCTATGGAATTGGTACATAATTATGTTGGGTTGGGTTTGTATTGTTAGTTCTAGATAATTGTTGCATATGTAGAGAATGGTAGTTATTAAGTGTTTCATGTTAGTTAGTTCCATGGTAACGGTCATGGGATTCTGAGGCAAGCATTGAATCATCGCACATGCAGGGAGACAAGGCTGCTAGTGAAAATGGGATAAACCCTGCACGTGACATAGGAATGGTTGTGCACGTAGTTATATTATGAGTTCACTGTGTTATTATAGTTTCTATATTATTAAGTAACTTCAATAATAATCGTATGGGTTCTAGCATGAATCTAGTAATGTCGTGCATTTTTAGGGGTGTTTGACGCAGCCAAAACAAAAGGATAGTTGAGTGGGCATATTTTCTAAGACATAGTTCTTGCACATAGCACGAGATGGGTTGTGCGCACTAGGAAAATGTATTTGTGTGTAGTACAAGGCCAGTTATGTGTGTTTTTGGTTTCAATGAGTTTCTTTCACAGATGAAAGAATTGATATCAAAGCTTTCTTTAGCGAGTCGTGATAGTAGATAATTTACAATATGGTAATGAGACTCACATAGGAGGCCAGATACACAAAAAGTGGTATCATAGCTCAAAATTTTGATGTGACATGGCCTTTGAGCAGAGTTGGGGATGTTACAAGGTGGTATCAGAACTTTTGGTTCAACACTGGACTTGTATGGGCTAGAGATCAACATGAAGTTGGTGAGGCAGACATTTTTATGATGGTCATGGGGTCGCCAGATGAAAATGTGGAAAATATAGTTGAGTGAAGAAAGAGCTCACGTGCACAAGCATTGGCATGCAGTGTGTGTGTATACTAAATTTTGGAATTGCGTGGTGTAGGACTTATGGTGTGTGAAAGATATCAATGTGTGGAGTGTACACATTGAATATTGGAACTACATGGTATAGATATGGTGGAGAACACGTAATATGGGAGTGCATTATGTGCCCAATGAATATGGATTCCATGCAAAATTTATCGGTGCCTACATAATAATAGTGCATAGGCCTTGCGCATTGAATATTGGTGATTCACAGTGAGCACACGTTGAATATGAACACCACACAAACCAGAATTAATGGTGCATAGTGCATGCGCGTGGAATATTGGCACCGCATGCAGAAATATTGGAGATGCACATTAAGTATTGGGTGTGAGAGGGTGCATGGTGAATGTTGTCATGACGTTGGTAAAATCTGTAATTTGTGTGGAATATTGGTGCGTGACACAAAATTTGTGTGTAGTAGATAATGATGTGTGTAACCCAAAAGTTGAGCATGATAAATATTAGTGCCCGATATAAAATTTGAGCACATTGAATATTGGAGCACTATAAGTGAGATTGGTATTGCATGTGTAGATCATGCGTGTGTGATGAATATGATTGTATAACATAGAATTGGTGTACATGCTAGCTTTGAAAGAAATAAAAGAAGATAAAAGGGGAGGAAAATTCTTGGACACAGGAGTCCAAATATTCACCAAGAATTTTGAAGTACGTTGTTAAATTCACCAGGAATCATAAGAAAAGGTTTTGATACACTTATAGAAAAAATTTGCATAGTATTTATGGTTTTCATAAATTATTTATTCTAATAAATATTGATGCCAACACATTTTGCAGAGTTAACAACAATTTGATCAATACAATATCATCACATAGATCACAAGCATGGAATATGTACAAAGAACCTACACCCATGAATATGAGGTCAGAAGGTGTTAGGAAATGAGAAACACTTCCATGTTAAACCTAGAAGAAGAGAGGAATAAATATTTAATCAAGAAATTGAATGATAGAGAAAATACACGACACACAGAGATTTTACCCTAGAAACCAAAACCGGGAAAACCAACATTCCTTGAGCATTATGAACTTTTGTTGTCTTATTCATTTAGAATAAAAGGTTACATGTCTAACCTCATTCCACACCTAACACACAATCAACATCATACCTTATTTATTTACACAAGAACAACCCTATAGCCAACTCGACTTACATCTACATGACCATCAACTTCTATGATTATTGATTCAATATTATCCTTTACAAAATTAAAACACACCTTATTTATAGGATTTACAGTAGGACAAACCCTAAATAAAAGGCATCCAAAAAGGGTTACAGGTCCATGCATATCATTGTCTACAAATATCATGAGTCTCAGGATTATGTTATAGTCGACTACCTATTCAGATTACTAGTCAGCCTTCATTTAGTCTTTAGTCGGTTACCACATGCCCGCCTTTAAACCTCTAGTCAGTTGACCTCTTAGAATTATTACGACCTTCAAGTCCTTGGCCAAAGCATTTTTGACCTTCTTCCAATTACCAATCTTCCATGACAATGGTCTTGAACTACTCTCTAATTTCAAACAAACCTCAGCCACACATATCGTTGATCACATTCACAAGTGGCGTAGACGACGTAGTTTGTGCAAAGTTGAAACCACCAAAAAACTATGTCTCGAATGGTTTCTCAGGTCACTTGTCTCTCTCCTCGGTAAGATGTATCTTCCACCTTCCCTCAATAAGAAGAAGAAGCCATTAGTAAGGCTCAACAATATGACCTCATCTATTCACAATCAAGGTACTTATACAAAGTACTTCCTGATCTCCCAAAACCCATGCCATTTGGTCAAGACAAACTCGGGATGTCTCACTCAGCAAATAGATTGATTGGTAATACCACGCACCACAGTCATCAACCCCAACCACCACCAATGTATGGCACACCTCAATATCCATCGGCATATGAAGGAACTTCTTATTATCCCCCACCCCCTTATCAACAGCCAAACCCTATTGCTATTCCTCCACCCATCAGTGGGCCACCACTGACACCCCCAATACACCCACCTATCCAAACAAGTTCTGATACCCCCTCTACCTCAATTTATACTCTAAGTACTAGCGAAAGTGCCATGCCTTCCTACATACCTTACGGATCACAACTCCCATAGAATCCATGCTTTCCATTTCCTAGTCCTCCACAGCCCATGGCATGCCCACACCCTCACGCTAGGGTGAATTTTGTTCAACCCTCTCCCTTTCAGCAATATCAAAATTTCGAACAGCTAAATACGGAAAATCTGACCCATCCGTTGAATAATGCCAAAAAGAAAGGAAGAAATAGGAACAATAACAACCCAGATCAAGGCAGGAATCAACCCCAACAAAACCAACCTACTGGGGGCAACCAGAATCAAGGGAATCAGAACCCCCAGGGGGACAATAACAACAAGCGTCAAGGGAGAAATAATAATACTATTAAAACCACCTTCCCTTGTGCCATTTTCTATGATTTCAGTCATTATACTCATCATTTCCCCCAAATCGCTGATTTTAAACGGCTAAAAGACTCAGGTAGTCTACCACATCCTCCAGCACCGCCTGCCCCTCAGCAGGCCCCACAACAGTACGTGCAACAACCACCCCCAATTGTACTATAGAATCCCATTCCACACCAAGGTGTGATAAACACCCAACAGGATACACGGCATACCCCACCACAGTTGGGACAGTATCTCAATCCAAATAATCTCGCAGGTCGTACTATCCTCCTCACCAGTGAGGAAGAAATCCTTCTGCAAACACGCAATCATCAATATCATGCACCCGCTAAGTCCCCTCTAACTCTCCCAAAAACAATCCCAACACCGACGGGACCCTCGTTGGTAATTTCGCGCCCTAACGCCAAAACACCTCTTCGCATCCCTCGCATCCCCTTGTGCAGGAATGTCCACAACCCCCAGGCTAGGGCAGCTCATAATTACAATTTGGTCAATGACTTAGCACAATCCCCAGCTGCCATGTTAGTCTTAGAGGTCCTTCAAACTTGTCCCACTCAGCGGAAATCATTACTTTCCACTTTGGGGGCAGTCGACACTGCGGATACCCAACTCATCACATTTGATCTCAACAGTGGGGAACCTCGCCTTCCCACTCTAATCATTTTTCAAATCCCAGTAAAAATTTGGAACATTATAGTTCATCGGTGCATAATCGATGAAGGTGCATCCACATGCATTATGTCCAAGTCTGTATGGCAGAAACTTGGTTCCCTTGAACTCATACCATCTGCCATTACCTTAAGAGATTATGATGGATGAACATCGTCTCCTGAAGGGATCTTCCAAAATGTCCCCGTAGAACTCGGGGGAAAGACCATTCTCATCGACATTGAAGTTATCAATGCCCCACTTTATTATAAGATCCTGTTCGGTCATAGCTACATGTACACTATGAAGGCAGTTGCCTCTTCCATATTTCGAACGATTATGTTCCCCCATAACGGGAAGATCATTACCATTGACCAGGTCTCACATTACGAGCCTAACCCTTCTTACAACATCGATAACATTCTCCCTCTCATACACACAAATAGTGACGCATACCCACTCATCGAAATGGGTCCCAGAATTTTCAAAGAACCATCATTGTTAGGAACTTACCATGGTGCACCACCGCTCCTTCATCCTTCCAATCAAGTATGCATCATATCATCCAATAGAACTGACATAGAGGATACCCTTCCTCCTAGGGAGGCTTCTATCATACCTGATGTCCCACTAGTCGCAGAGCTCCCCCCTCATGAGCCTCCTGTGAACTCGTCGACTCCACCAGTCCACAATTTCACCTCTCCCCAAGGCCATCTCCAAGTTTGGGAGACAGTTCCCCAATCCATTACTCAAATCCCCTTCTTTTACCCTCCACTAGGCATCCAAGCTTTCCAAGTAGCTTCAGTGCTTACCCTCCCAAATATGGTGTTAGCAATTCCAGTTTGGTATTTACATCCACCAGAGATGGTCCCTCAACCATCCCTTCCCCCCCAAATAGAAGGAATCCCAATGACGATTCCCATACTCACTCCCACCATACCCTCTACACCCCCACTCACTACTCTCCCTGCCATAGCTGGGGGTAGGCAAAAGAAGAGGGAACCCACAACTCCACTTCCCCCATGCGTCCAACCTCCTTGTGCGCTATGTGAGAAAGACGAACACCCAACCAACAACTGCCCATCTCTACCTGAGTTACAGAACCTGATTCCACTCAATCAAACACCATCAACGCTCGCCACTGTAGCAAGTACTGTCGCTACCGCCCCTCACTCAAGTAGTAAAGGGATGCGAACCAAATTTGCTTTCCCTATATGTTCAGAATATGGCCATTATACACACCATTTCCCAGCACTGCCGAACTTTTGGCAGACATTAGTCGCAGTACGCCAAAGCTTCCAGAATGAACCCAATCTAGCTACATCATCCCTACCAAAAATCACTGACATCCATTATGTCACGACTTCATTCAATGAACGTATGAGATGCCCTTGCTCTCTATGTAAATCCTTAGATCATTTTACATACCAATGTCCTATGATCATTGAATACAGACAATGCAAATTAACCCTGATTCAAGCCCCTACAGAATCGATGGTTGACCTTACCTCATCACTCGAGATTCTTCATATCATTTCTCCCGAACCCGAGGCACTCTCGACGCCTCCATGGTTCTTAAATGACTTATCCAAGGATTCACCCCCAAATCCCCCCAATTCTCCCATTCATTTCCCTATGGAAAATTTACATCCAACTACCATTGGTACTCCTCGGTACTTCGATATTTGTTTTATGTCGAGTGAACCATCGCAATCTCATTGCATCGTTCCCCCTGCTTCTTCATCACCGGGGGACCGCCACACAGCGACAGTCACCGATATCACTCTTTTAGACCTCTTGTATTCCTGCCAATTCCACTATGACGAGGACATACTCAAAGATTTAAACACCTCGGACTACCCATGGGATGCGCTACACCATAGAGCGCTCTTCTTTCCACAGGAAGCCTCCATGCCTCCTAACCAACACCCCATATACGCAATCGAAACCAAGGACTTTATCCCATCATGGTATATCGACTGGTTCAACAACCCCATTCCTGCCCCTGATCCTTTTGAAGAAGGAAACAGCGCCAACATTTCCCTAACCATCAAAATTGACATTTCCATCAAAAATTTAGTCATCGAGGAAATCACCATTGGCGTCGCTTGCACTCCTCAAGAAATCACCGCCTATAAAGCCATCTTCCAATAATATCGGGATATTTTTTCCTGGTCATACATAGAAATGCCTGGCCTCGATTCTTCTATCATCGAACATTGCATCTACACCTAGCTTTACATTACACCAGTTCGTCAAAAACAACGACTGCTACACCCATCCAAAGTAGCGGTCATCAAAGCTAAGATTGAAAAATTAAGCGCGGTTGGGTTCATCTACACCATTGCCTATACATCATGGGTTTCCAACCCTGTACCCATTAACAAAAAATAGGGCACTATCTGTGTCTGCACGGAATTTCACGACCTCAATCACGCATGTCCCAAAGAAAAATTTCCAATTCATTTCATCGATCAAATTATCGATGACTGCACTGGCCACGAGGCTCTATCCTTCATGGACAGTTTCTCTGGTTATAATCAAATCCAAATTCACCCAGCTGATCAATACAAAACCGCATTCACTACCCCTTGGGGTACTTTTTCATATCGTGTCATGCCTTTTGGCTTAAATAATGTTGGCGCAACTTTCCAACGGGCTATGACATACATTTTTTACGATCTAGCTCATATCATCCTTGCATACTTGGACGACCTCACAACTCTATCCAAGAAACACACCCAACATCTTGATGATTTACGGATCATCTTTCAATGGTGTCGTCAGTACAACATCCTCTTGAACCCCCTCAAGTGCGTGTTCTACGTCTCTGCGGGGAACCTCCTCGGATTCATCGTTTCCCAAAGTGGTATTACCGTGGACCCCCTCAAAGTTCAAGCCATCACAAAAATTCCACCTCCCCGGAATTTACATCAACTCCAGAGCCTACAAGGAAAAGCTAACTTTCTACGGTGATTTGTCCCAGACTATGCCACTTGAGCACACGATTTCCTTCGCTTACTACACCATGACATCCCATTTCACTGGGATGAACATGCCCAAAAATCATTTGAAAATATTAAAACGACGCTATCTAATGCCCCTTTAGTTAGTTCACCCGAATATAACCGTGACTATATCCTCTACATCTCATCATCAGTTGTCTCAGTGGCAGGAGTTCTCGTTCAAATCGGTGATCATGATCGTGAGCATGTCATTTACTACGTTAGTAAGAACCTCTCAGGGCCACCCTTGAAGTATAAACACTAAGAGAAACTAGCCCTTGCAGTCGTCCTCGCATTCCAGAAACTGTGTCATTACATTCTTCTTCGCACGACTAAACTCGTCGTAGATTCCAACCCTATGCAATACTTTCTCAGCCGTCGGAAAATTAATGGGAAATTTTCCCGATGGATTGTTATCCTTCAGGAGTATGATCTTGATTTTGCAACAGCCACGAGAAAGAAATCTCTCATCCTCGCTGAACTTATCACGACCTTCCCCTCTGATACTACTAGTGCCCCTGTTGGAGCCGCCCCTATTTTTTCGCATCACACAATTTTGAATATTCTGATGCTTAAGATAAAAAGTTGTTCTCTTTCCCTTTTCCTTCCAAAATCATAAAACTCTGAAAAGACTTTGATTTCCCGAATAGTAATGCTTTGTCACTTACAAAGGGCCCGTTTTTTGCAAGTATGTTTGTCCTTAGGATTTTTCAAGTTTCGTGATCTCGCAAATCGGACACCTTATTTCTTGAATTCACAAGTCCCGAGTCGCGAGAATGCGAACTCGGTTTTAATTTTCATCCAAAGCAACAATAGTATAAGGCCTTTAACCCTTGATTATGACATCTTCGTGGTTTCGCGCCTCGGCATTTCTTGACCCTAAATTTTTGTTTTATTGACCCCGAGAGCCGAGAACGCGACAATTTTTAAATAACCCTAGTCAAAGACCAAGAGTAAGTAACTAACCACAGTTAAGCTTGGTTCACCGCACATCGCCTCTCGACATTTTCCTTCATAAAGTTAAAATGTCCAAAACTCCGAGTCACGAAGTCGCGATATGATTA
>ML787444.1:218197-228603 GCA_009831015.1 Picea engelmannii | reverse complement strand
ATTTCTCTTATTTTCGATCAAATTGAATCAGCCATTAAAATCTCTTGTTTAATCATTTTCATACCTTTACTGTTCCTCAATGACTGTACCCCCATTAATTCAACCCAATATTCAACTCGGGATATTAGATCAAACTAATATTGCGTTAAGTCTTTTCAATACAACCCTTAGAACTCCTAATACCCGGGAAGAATTAGAACGTTCATGGGGGGCCATTGAACAAGATATCGCAATTCAGGAACAGTTGGAAGCTAGACGTAGGGAACGTAGAAATCTTCCTTAGTTTCCACTATCGGATGAAACTTTATTACTGTATACATCTTTTACCTTTTTTCAGATGCCTTGACACTGTATTTTAAGCCTTAGTACAGACTCAGGAACAACAGCCCCCGTCAATACCGACTTCCCCGATGAACATCTCTTTTACATCACTTCTGATGATCCTTGGTACGGTGACCTCCTCATCTACCTCCAAACCCAAAAGTTTGGTAACCACCTCTCACAATATGATCATCATCATATTCGCCACCAGGCCCCCCCGCTATCTCCTCATTGGAGATATCTTATATCGGCGAAGGGTCGACACCACACTTCGTCGATGCTTGACTATTGATGAGACCGATAGAGTCTTGAACGACTGCCACAACGGCGCATGTGGGGGCCATCTTTTAGGAATTTCCACTGCTCAGAAAATCATCTGAGCAAGTTATTTTTGGCCTACATTGTTTCACGATTGCATTCATGCCGTGAAGCGATGTGAGAAATGTCATCTTTACACCAACAAAGCACGAGCACCACCTGCTCTTCTCCACCTAGTCATTACTATCAGCCCCTTTTGTAAATGGGGCATTGACTTCACGACTTGTAATCTCCCATCCAACAATGGACACAAATACATTGTTTTCACAGTCGATTACTTCACAAAATGGGCTAAAGCTATGCCCATATTCAACAACACCATTGACACTGCATCGCGTTTTTTCTTTAATCACGTCATATCCCGCTTTGGAGTACCACTCCAACTAGTTTCCAATCATGGGAAACACTTCGAGAATAAGATTTTAGTCGAACTCTCATCTCGTTTAGGATTCTCCCATGAGTTTTCCTCACCATATTACCCTCAGTCTAACGGATAGGTCGAAGCAGTTAACAAGGTCCTCAAGACCATGTTACAGCGCACAGTTAATAAACATAAAACCAATTGGCATCATATGTTATTTTCTGTGCTATGGGCTTACCATACAGCCATGAAAACGGCCATTGGTTTCACACCATTTCACCTATTCCCTGGGGTTGAGGCCACTCTTCCCATCGAGTGAGAAATTCCCACCTTACGCACCGCAATTGAGCTATTACCCGACACTACTCCAATGGAGCAGTGCTTTCTAAACTTAGATTCCCTGGATGAAGATCATCGATCTTCATTTCAGAACAATGAGGCAGCCAAAAAATGGTCAAAAGCCACCTTTGATCGCCATGTCAACCTTTTCTCATTTCATGAAGGTGACCTCGTCCTTTCTTACAATATCGCTGACGATACCCTTGGTCATGGAAAATTCGAGTCACTATGGCATGGCCCCTACATTATCCAACATTTCCTCACTAAAGGCACATACATCATAGCCTCTCCCGAAGGCCTCTCTCTCAAATAACCCGTCAACGGGTTATACTTAAAGAATTTTTACGCCTAAGAGTAGCCATTCTACTTTAGGTTATTTCTTTTATAGTGTTTTTAATCTTTTTTCCATCCCTCATGTATAAACTACCATTTGTGCTATTGGCAGATGCTTCCTCCACCAGCCTACCACATCGGTTATGCCGACAACGCCAGTCGTTGGACACAAAATCTCGCTTTAGTAGCTTGGGCCCTCTATACCCCCTCACATGAAATGCTCCACTCTAGCGGAATATGTTTGGGTTCAGCAACCAACAACCAATTTGAATACAATGTCGTCATTGGCCTCCTCACCGATGCCCAACATCATTATATTCGTCACCTTAGCGTCTTTCTCGAATCTCAACTAGTCATCCTCTAGCTCAACAATGTGTACTGCGTCCGCGATCCTTGCCTCTTTCGCAAATACCTACAAGTTAGAATTTTATCTTGACATTTTGATTTCATTACATTTACACATATTCCAAGACAATTGAATCAAATTACAGATAACTTAGCTAACATTGTGTTAGATTGGCATATATAACATCAATATACCTCTACACACACATAAACGATCAAGAACCTGTCACAACATATATAGATTAGACATAATCAACACATTAAAAAACCCATGTAAACATCACATAGACCCCAAAATGTATACTCATATATATATAAATCGGTCCACAGATCGATCAAAATGTTTACGTACAAAATATACAAACATCCACAAGCCAATGAAACACCTCAGTACAAAATTGGTGCCACTACACCACAATGGGCTCACCAACCTATATACAAAATACATAAATACATAGAGAAACACTCAAGGTGCCTCTAGAGCACCACCTCCTTCCCCTCCCTCAGGCGGTGGTCCCCCACCCACTACTGGTCCCTCCAGATCGGGAGGTAACCGTCTAGTCATCACAACACCTGCTACTGTTGCGCATCGTACCATGGCCCTCCACGTCGGTGGAACTCCCACACATTGCTACAAGATTTCCTCATCCTAGATGTGTGACCACATGCCCTCAGGAATTTCCTGTAGCACCACCTCCAGGCAACAGTGAATATCCTCAAAATCTCCCCCGATGTCTATCGGAGGAGCATGCAATGGCCCGACACCTAGGTCATCAAAACAATGTCTCCTCACTGCTCTCTCGTCCTCAGCTGGTATCGCCTCAGCGTCCTCGCGCTGACATCTCTTTCTTGCCCGTGGCCCTCCCCGTGGTGGTCTCCTCGACTCCTGGCGAGCCGACACTCTCAGCAGCTCAACCTCGCATCTGTGAGGTCCCACATCTGCACATACAAACAACCAAATGATAGTATCATCATCTATACAAAATACATATGTCATGCTATCTCAAAAATCAACATACCAAACTCATAAACATACCTCGGTGATCAAACACCTCCCTTGGAGGTAACACCATGTTCGGATCACCCCAGAAGTCAACACTAGTATATGGATACTACAATATAACCTGTGGCATATACCGCCACACCTGTGCTACCTCAGTCGTGAAAAAATGGCTACCCTCGCCACCACCATGGAAAACCAAAATCATCGACCACCACCTCAGTCGTGGCTCTCGTGCAATAGGAGTGACCAATAAAATCCTAGGGTGCAACATCGGCACCCTCTCCAGATACCAGGCTACCAAGATGGACCCAAAGGCAAAATCCCCTAAGTTTGTAGACCGACATCGGTCCAGCTTCCCTACCATCCTGGCATGCAGCCTCAACCCCTAGGAAAAGTGCTCCCCAGCCAGTGCCCTCCCCATAACCCTCAGCTGACCACCATTGATCCGCTAACTCATGAGGAACCCATACACCCTCACAATCATCGCTACTACACAGTGATGTGCTAGAGAATCCATCACCCCGATGCTTGCAATGGAGCTCGACATGTAGTTCTCCCTCGAACAGTACCTCCAGCCCAAGGTCGCTAACGACACATCCGCAGGTAACACCGGCTCTGTAGGTAACACCGGCTTCGTCGGTAGGAGCATTCCCTGAAAAGGGAGCCCAGTCAAAAAGTATATGTCCTCCACCGTAGTGAAAGCGATCTACTCTCCCCGCACCATAAAGCAATGCAGGTCCGGACTCCACATCTAGATCAGAAACTGCAGGAGATACTCCTGCACCTGTATCAACGGGCACTCGAAGAACTTCAGTATCCCACAGACTACCAAAGTGGCACGTACCCCCAGCTCCTCAATAGCCACGACATCCCTCAACTAGGACCAATCCCACTCTCGCTAGTTGACCGACATCGTGCAAAATGATCGCCTGCAACCACATAATACAGTCCTAGGTCAACCATATTGACCATAAAAAACATTAAAAAAGATAAGTTTTACACCCATCAACCTTGCCATAGGCGTGCCCATATACATGCCTTTCCACCCCACAGGTGCACACATATGCATGCCTATCCACCCCAAAGGCGTGCACATATGTGCACCTATCCACCCCACAGGTGTGCATGCATGCATGCCTGCCCACCCTAAAGGGGTGCCTCCATGCGCCCCTATCATGAACACAGGCGTGCATCACAGCGTGCCTGTCCACCACACAGTCGCGCACCCATGCACGGCTGTGTAGCAAACAGGCGCGCATATCATGCATGCCTTTGTCCCCCCTATGGGCGCACCCATGTGTGGCTATCCAAATAATAGACGCGCACACATGCGCACATATTTCTGGATCGCCCGCACACTAGGGGGGGCACACCCATAAAACCCCCTATATGACCCTCCATATAGGCCCTGCCCATAAAATAGAAATTTACTTCTATGCAAGACGATAAGACTACTAACGTGAATCTCACTGGTCCTAGATCGGCTGCCTCATTCTCCCAGAATCTCCAAATCTCCTCTGAATACCTCTCGTCTAGTCACTTTGGCAGCAAGTACAAATGAGGTGGCAATGTGGGCCTGTTGGCAGTCAATTCTTTTTTTTCTATTGTCCTATAAGCTGCCTACACCTATGTCTTCTGATCTTCAAATTTTTGTCGCATTTTGCAAATAGACGATATTTTCATTTCTTGCGACACTTGCAAATTGGTCTACATTTAGTTTTCACGACTGTAAGCATGAAAACCCCTCCATCGTTACTTGAACTGCCATAATCTTTTATTGATGTTTTGAGTGGAACTTACCTTTGGTTTATCATTATGTGGCTGAAAGGAATTTTGAACTATGCTCATTGGACATTTTTTGGATTGCATGACTTGATTAAGTTTGTGAGGCATTGAGCATTTGGATTTATATGACTAGCTTGAACATTGATTTTATAAAATGCATAGGGGTTTGGATTAAGTTTTTATATGTATAACATAATCCTTATGATAATTTTCATAAACTTAGGCTAGTTGACCATATGAATTCAATTTGGCACTTTGGTTAAATGTTGATTGATACATGGGCGCATATATAATTTTGGCGTTAACTTATACGATGAATGTTTTATGATAGTGCTTCCATGTATTGGTTGGATTTTGATTAGTTGCATACATGACTTAATAGATAATCCACCATTACGATTTGAATAGCCATATCGGCGGTTGTACTGCGACCATTATTGCTCTGCATGGCAGTAAACAACTCCACCACCTTCACATGCTTGCGCTAATGACTACCCGTTTTGGATAGATTCATTGTTGTTGGTTCGGGTTACGCTGTTACTCTGTGTTGATGAACTCTAACCAAACCCTTACCATGTGCTTGCGCCATGGCTCCTGCCATTCGAGTTGAACCTAATGGAAGCCAGGCTCTATTGATGTTCGACAGTGCTCGCAGTGACCTTGAGGAATTTGGGTGGCTCCCGTTCATACAGAAATTCGAAGGGTTTAATCTTTGCGTTACTCGACAATTCGCATTGACCTTTTATGGCTGTCGAGCCAAGGTCGGCGATGTTCAATTTCAAATTGACGAGCAGTTTGTTCGTCTTGCTACCGGTTTTCTATCACTGGACAACGATGGTCCAAGAATTGCAAGGTAGAAGAAGTCCCTTGGACTTTTCTCTTCCATTCGCGTAAAGTTAGCTCCTGTGACAAAGGTCTGCCCGTCACCATGCTTAAACAGCGTTGGCATGAGTTATTGATGATTATCAAACAATTTATCACCTGCGAGGGTCGGTATGGGTTTGTTTTCTTACACCACCTTCGTTTTCTTATGGTTTTTATGCGTTTTGAGCTCAATATGCCATACTATATGCATAGAAGCTTGTTCAATATGTCAAAGAAATACAAAAGGAACCAGGCTGATAGCAGCCTCTTTCACTACGGGCTAGTTAAAATGATTGTTGTCTGTCATTTGGGGTTACACGAAGATTGTTGGACCGATTTCCTTACTCGAAATAACTTTGAAAATTCGAACCCTCCACAGGTTGACAAACCTGTGGTGAGCGAGGGTAAGACTATACCCCCAGTACCCTACAACATTCTATTACCTAAACCCCTACTCGACTCACCTATCGACCTACCTCACTCTGTGACTAAGGATGCCGAGACTGTTAAACCTATGGGCAAGATACCTAAAGCCAAACCTACTACAAACGCCAAAGGCAAAAAGAATGCCCATTTAATCTCTCGCATGGCGAGGAATAAGCCGAAACCCCCTATCAATATTGACCCTATCGTATTGAGAGAGGACTCTGATTTAGAGGTTGAACATTTTTTTGCAAGTGAATATCCCTATTCGGAAGGTTTGTGTGCCAAAACCTCATTTGACTTCGTGTCGAACCTACCACCTTGCTTGCAAAACGACCTTGATTACCCTGGCATTAAGCTGCCATGTAATGCCCCCGGTCATTCATCCAAACCCTCTCCTGAACCTGCAATGCCACCATGTGATCAATGCGGCTCATGGTTGGAAAGATATTATCTTGATGTACCTATGCTACAGTCCAGAATTCACCATTTGGAGGACCAAGTTGCACGGCTTACCAGTCAAAAGGCTGAGTTACAAACCACTGATAAGAAACAGAGGACGACAGGTTCTATCTTGTTTAAAAATGTAGAGTCAGCTACAGTGGTCGTGAATTCAAAGTTGGCATAGTTTGAGCAGCCTCATAGGTATGTTTTATCACTTATTTATATAATGAATTCAAATTTGGTTTTGAATAAGTCTGATTACAGCATGGATTTGCTCTGTCACGTTATATGCATTATGTACATAGTTTTGCTTTGACTGAATGGAATTCCATTTCCCAGTTTAGTTTCGATTAGATTTTAATCGATCCGATTTGATTTGATATGGATTTGAGTTGTTTTATTTAGCCTAAATTGGATACTCTACTGTCAATTGAAGTCATTTGTATCTATTCTAGAGACAAGTTGTTTCTCATATTTTGATTTTGAACACGATCAATTTTCGATTTGAATCGGTTACAATGTATATGATGTGATTGGCAACAATGGTAAACTGTTACGATTTTATATCCATATGATTTTCGATCAACATGGATACGATTTGGGTTATGTTCGATATGATTATGTTTCGTGGTTAGATACGATTCATAACAGTAACACCCAGTCGGTTAATTCGCATTGGTTTATTCCACCATGTTATCAGTTCGTTTGCAATGAATATGTTGTTTGAATTCGATTCGAGGAATGAAATTGACTGTATCCAGTCTCACGATTTGTTTCTATATTAGACTCAGTCGTGATTTTATTTTGATTATTTACCCAGCTTATATTATGAATTCTGTTGATTCTATCACGCTCCTGTCTGTTGACTGTGCAAGGATCAATCACAAAATTCGTTGGGTCGATGTTGTTGAGTATGATTTCATTTGAACACAATCGAAACAGTCTACCTATCTTTACATTTGATTGAATGATATGAATCTGTTTTTATGGCTATAACGAGTCAATGATGGTTTTGTTGGATTAAATTGTATCACTTATGATATGATCTACTATCGATTTTAATTGGATATGGGATAGTCTTATTATTATTTTGACCCGATTTTATGGAAAAATAAAACAGAGTATTCTCACCCCTGTTTCCATTAAATCACTTTTGATTATGTTTTATATTGAATGATAAAATCATTTGAATCATTAGTGATTCGTTTTGAATGAGTATTAGAAAGAAAATTGGATTTGATTCTTTTAAAAAGATTTGATTTGATTTTGATTCTGGTCCTGTATGTTATTTTAGACTAGCTACAGAATCAGATGATTCTGTAGCTAAGTCTGTAGAATCAAATTTTTATTGTTTTGTTAATGAAATACATTTCTAACTTGTTATTTTTGATCTATTGCAGATGAATTCGAAATTACAGTGGATTTGATGAGCAGTTAGGAGATATTTCAAAGATTTCATTTGCATTTTAGTTTCCTAGTTTAGTTGATTTTGGGATATCTCCCAGATTATGTAAAACAGTTTGATATTATCCACAGGGAAGTTTTACCCTATAGAGAGACTTATAAATACTTATTATTTTTGTAATAATGTTCATCCTCATTCATGGGAGAACAAGGATATGTAATTTTAATACAGACTGAAGCAGAATTTGGTGTTTTGTTACAGCTTTAGCTTCTCATTATATCAATATTTTTTTTCATGTTGTGTATATCAGTTTGTAATTGGTCAATGACTACTTTAGATATCTTGATCTATTGCAAATGATATAATTTAATCACTGTAATCCATATCTTATTTCTTCTAGTGTTTAAAGAACATAACAATTGTTTAATTCATTTTGTGAATGGCAGATTTCTCTTCTTCATAAGTTGAATTAGTAAATATAAGTTTTTGCATAACAGGTTTCCCTTATTGCAGAGATTTATAAATCATAAGATTGTTATGATTTTTTATGTCTTGTTTGTCCTGTTAACAACTCAAAGAGCAGCACAACCTATCGTTTACGAGAAGCTTTTGGATCAATCTGGTGCGAGTTTCCTTCCTCCGACCAGCTTCAAAGTCGTCATACACAGGACAAATCAGGAGCGTTACCAGGTCAGTTAGTTACTTCTTTGTTTATTGTTCTTATTAGTAGTTTAGTTTCGATATAAGTTTAATTAGATTTATATTAGATTGTTTAATTTCAGTAAATATATTAGATCGTTTAATTTCAGTAAGTTTTATTTCTTTTTCATAAAATATAAATATCAAAAAACATATCTTACTGTCTTAGGGCAGAAAGCACATGAGTTTTACAGGTTTTATTTAAATCTGCCAATTGTGTATATTGTATATTTGTGAATAAGTTGTAATTTAACTAGTAGTTAGATGGTTAATTGTTAGAGTTAGTGTAATAGTAATTAGTAGTTTGTATATATAATAGTTAGCATAGTTTATATTTAGTTTTTAGTTTATTTATTAGTTTGTTTTAATTAGATTAGTGTGTTAGTTAGTTTTTACTTAAGTTGTTTTATTAGTTTTAGTTAGTTTAGTTTCTTTTATTTTAGTTTTAGTTAGTTTGTTTAGTTAGTTTTAGTTAGTTTTATTTGTTTTACTTAGATTAGTTAGTTTAGATTAGTTTTCTCTTTGGTTTTCTTAAGACCTTAGAGTGGCCAATGGAGTCGTTAAACTCATCAGAGTGGTTCATTCCAAATGACTTGGGTTATTGGACAACCCCAGTCCGGTTCCAATCTCTCAATTGACGGACGGACAATTTCGCCCGTCAACAAATGGTGCTATAAGGAGGGCCTGAACTTAATTAATGGCGCGAGGCGGTCGCAAGACTCCTCCCCCCCCCCCTAATCTCTCACCTATAGTGACTAGAAGCCATTCACAAGATAATATTCCCCCTCAAACAATAACTACTTCAACTGAAGATCCACAGATCACAGTTGAGCTAGCAACCCCTAATCCTACAGGTGGTGATACACAAGAGATTATCTGTCAATCTCTTCTTAAAACACATAGTGCCTTAGCCCGTCTTAGGCAACCAAACTGTCCATGGGGTCAACCTTTAGAATTCTCTGATATCAGAGAACAGTTAGGTGATATTAACCTCACTGTGAATCCTACGGATCCAGACACAAATCTTGCTGCAGGAGGATCTGGGATACCTCCTTCGCCACCTCCCTCATCTCCTTCCTCTTCTGGAGGAGATTCCTCTTCTGACGAAGGCAATTCACCTTCTCAGCCTTCCACACCCACTACCCCAATGGAAAATCAGAACAACCCTGCTAGACCATGGTTGGACCAGGATGTTGTAGCTGTACCTGGGGCCCAACACCCTTTACCTAAGCACCCGGAGAAATGGATTCCTAAGTTTGATCCCGATTCAAAACAGATAGCTGAAGATCATATCAAAAAATTTATGTTAGCCATCAGACTTCGTAATGTTGAACATGAAGATGTTGTCTGTAGGTTGTTCCCTTATACTTTTGAGGGTAATGCATCCACTTGGTACTTTGCCCAATAGCCCCATACCATAGTGTCGTGGGAAAAGTTTGAGTCATGCTTTTTGGAAAAATTCGGAGATGGTAAACCTCTGGAATTCTTAGTCATGGATCTTTCGAGCTTAAAGATGAACCCAAAAGAAAAAGTTAAAGATTTTAATCAAATATTCTTAATGCTTAAAAATCGAATCCCTGCAGATTCTATGCCTGCTGAGAGTCTTGTAATAGCTTACTACACTAAAGCTCTACATCAAAGTATAGCTATTTGGGTCAAATGTTCTAAAAAGGCCACATTGTTAGAAGCCTTCGAAGAGGCTACTCAGATTGAAAAAGACATACTTAGCCTTAAGGACTCTTCTAGCAACGAAACTGAGACTGTTT